>QFEA01000707.1:0-15685 GCA_003315975.1 Lactifluus echinatus | reverse complement strand
ATATTTGATCGCAGCTCGCGTGTCCGGTCTTTCCCCCGCAGAGTTATCTGCGCGCCTCTCTGGCGCATCTGGCCATTCCCAAGGTCTTGTCACCGCCATTGCCATTGCCTCCTCTAAAGACGACACATCCTTCCTCGTTAATGCTCGGAACGCCCTTAAATGGCTTTTCTTCGCTGGTCTGCGTGGTCAGCAACTCTTCCCGGTTCTTGCACTTGAGCCAAGCATCGTTCAAGACTCGATCGAGGGTGGAGAGGGCCAGCCTTCACCCATGCTATCGGTAAACGGTCTACTTCTTAAGGACCTTCAGCAACATATGGCCAAGACGAATGGATATCTTCCTGAAAACTCTCAACTTAACATCTCACTCCATAATGGACCTCGTAGTTTCATTGTCACGGGTCCCCCGCGTGCCCTGTATGGTCTCGTTACCAACCTGCGCAAAATTCGGGCTCCGAACGGTACCGACCAAAGTAAAGTGGAGTTCTCGAAGCGCAAGCCAGTATTTAGTGCGCGCTTCCTCGTAGTGGGTGTGCCATTCCACAGTCAGTACCTCCGAGATGCCACGAACAAGGTTGTCGACGATGATCTGAACGGAGAGGAACTTTGGGCCACAGAAAAGCTTCGTATTCCTGTTTACCATACAGAGGATGGTAGGTTAAGCCCATTGTCTTCTGTATCTCTTGCTCATCCGCCTTCCAGGTTCCGACCTCCGAGTTCACACTGGCTCATTAACGCGCTCTATTTGCGACCAGATCTTTACCAGACCTCTCCACTGGCCAAGGGCAACTGACCTGCCCCAAGGTGCGACACACGCTGTCGACTTTGGTGCTGGTGGTATCAGTGGTATTGGGCCACTCACTGCACGTAATCTCGATGGACGGGGTGTTCGCGTCATTGTTCTCGGAGAGAAAGGGAAAGGCGATGCTGAATTCTATTCAGTAAGGGGTGTGAAGACCGAGCAGTCATGGATTAAAAAATGGTCGCCGTCGCTCGTTAAAACGAGGTAGGTTTCCTCCCATGGTCTGCTGTTCCATCTCACCGTAATTTTGGCAGTGATGGCAACATCCACATCGATACGCCATTCTCTCGTCTTTTGGGCAAGCCCCCCATCATGGTTGCTGGAATGACGCCGACCACTGTCAAGGCGGGCTTCGTTTCTGCTGTCCTGCAAGCGGGGTACCATGTCGAACTTGCTGGTGGTGGGCATTACTCCCCGGCCGCTCTTCGCGCCAAGGTTGCAGAGATCCAGAGCAGGGTCTCTCCTGGAACTGGCCTTACTCTCAACTCTCTCTACATCAATCCGCGCCAGTTCTCCTTTCAGCTCCCACTTTGGCAAGAGATGCGCCGTGAGGGCCTTCCCATCGAGGGGTTCTGTGTGGCGGCTGGCATTCCGACCACTGAGAAGGCGGCCGAGATCATTAGCGGTCTCAAGTCGGTTGGGATTCGTCATGTCGCATTCAAGCCCGGTTCCATCGATGGTATTCGTCAGGTTGTCAACATTGCAGCGGCTAATCCCGACTTCGCCATTATCATGCAATGGACTGGCGGCCGTGCTGGTGGTCATCACTCTTTTGAAGACTTTCATCAACCTATCCTCGCGACCTACTCGAGTATCCGCCGTCACGATAATATCGCTCTCGTTGCTGGCTCAGGCTTTGGTGGTTCAGAAGATACTTGGCCGTATCTTTCCGGAGATTGGTCCAAGCAATTCGGTGTAGAGCCGATGCCCTTCGATGGTTTCCTCTTCGGTTCCCGCGTCATGGTCGCCAAGGAGGCGCATACGTCATCTTCAGTCAAAGATCTCATCGTTGCCGCTGCGGGTGTCGATGATTCGCAGTGGGAGGGTACATACGTCAAGGACACTGGCGGCATTATCACTGTACGCTCTGAGCTTGGAGAACCCATTCACAAAGTCAACAACCGCGCTCTCAAGCTTTGGAAGGAGTACGATGATTCTGTATTCAAGCTCCCCCGTGAGAAGCGCGGTGCCTGGTTGCAGGAGCACCGTGCGGAGGTCATTAAAAGGCTCAATGCTGATTATTTCAAGCCCTGGTTCCCTGCAAAGAAGGATGGTCGCGTTGTCGAGGATCTCGGTGATATGACCTACGAGGAGGTTGTGATCCGGCTCGTACGACTGATGTACGTTGCTCATGAAGAACGCTGGCTTGATCTCTCTCTGCGCAACCTGACAGGAGACTGGTTGCGCCGTGTCGAAGAGCGCTTTGCCGGTGTCAACGGCGGTGGGCCAAAGGCCTCCATCTTACAATCATACACAAGCCTTGATAAGCCGTCCGCAATCGTTTCCACCTTCTTCGAAAAATATACTCTGGCAAAGGAGCAGCTCTTGGCTCATGAGGACCGGTCATATTTCCTCAACATCGCGCAGCGTTCTGGCCAAAAGCCCGTGCCATTTGTTCCAATCCTAGATGAGAGCTTTGAAGTTTGGTTCAAGAAGGTACCTTTTTTTGTTAGATTGTGCTCAAGAAAAATAACGTTGATTGTATCGTATAGGATTCTCTATGGGCATCGGAAGATATTGAAGCTGTATTTGACCAGGATCCGCAGCGTGTGGCCATCCTTCAAGGCCCTGTTGCTGTACGTCACTCGACCAAGAAGGATGAGCCCATTAAAGAGATCCTAGACAACGTGGTATCTGGTCTTGTGGCGAGGGTGTTGGATCGCTTCTATGGTGGCGATGAGAGCAAGATCCCCGTCCTCGACTATCTTGGCGTAAAGCCCACACTTATGTCCTCTATCCCCGGTGTCAATGTGCTACAGACCGGCGACGAGGTTACGCTTACAGTGCCAGCCGCAGTGCCAGACACTGAGGACTGGCTCAAGGTCCTTGCTGGGCCTGAGCTGGGTTGGTGGCATGCGTTCGTCACGTCCGAGTTCATTGTACAAGACATGTCTTACATCCCCAATCCGCTCCGCCGCATACTTGTCCCTCGTTCCGATCAGAAGCTTGTCATCCGACTGCTTGATAGTCAACCCAAACATGTCTCTGTCTACGGTGCCATTCGCTCAGTTGGCGAGCAACAACCTGATTTCCTCGCCGTTGACATCAAATACGATTCTTCCTCTCGCCTCATTAGTCTCACTCTTTTCGAACAACGCCAGCGTAGCGCAGTGCCGCTTCACCTTCAGTTTAGGTACCAGCCGTCGCAGCCGTATGCACCCATCCACGAGGTTATTGAAGGTCGTAACAAACGCATTAAGGAATTCTACTGGCGACTATGGTTCGGTGGTGACGAGGTGCTCCCGGTGCTCAGTGTGCGCGATACCTTCACCGGTCCAGAGGTCATCATTTCTGCGAGCGATGTGGAGGCTTTCTGCGCTGTTGTTGGCAATCAACAAGAGAAGTTTAAAACCGTCCGTACTGATGAGGTTAAGGCACCAATGGACTTCGCCATCGTCACTGGCTGGCAGGCCATCATGAAAGCCATCTTTCCTTCTACCATCGACGGCGATTTGCTCAAGCTCGTTCACCTCTCCAATGGCTTTAAAGTCGTTCCTGGTTCCAAACCATTGAAGGCCGGTGACATCTGTCGCGCAGAGGCAAAAGTCGTCGCTGTGGTTAATAGCGACTCCGGAAAGACGGTCAGGGTCGCCGGCCATGTTTTGTGCGAGGGCAAGCCGATTATTGAGGTTCAGTCAGCATTCTTGTACCGCGGTCGCTTCACGGATTATGAGAACACCTTCGAGATAGTGGATGAGCCTGATTACACTGTTGAGCTCGCCTCTGATGCGGATGTCGGCGTCCTACTTTCTAAGGATTGGTTTGAATGGGCTGATGAGACCAAACCACTTACCACCGGTACTCGTCTCATCTTCCGTCTTCGTTCCGAGGTCACCTATAAAGACAAAGTGAGCTACCGCTCAGTCGCCGTGGCTGGTGACGTCTTCGTTCGTGGACATCTCGGTCGCCCCGTTAAGGTGGCCTACATTGACTTCGAGCGCGATGAATGCCAGGGCAACCCAGTTATGGCCTACCTTCAACGGCACGGATCGGCCAAGTCGGCACCTATCCCCCTCACTACCGAATACCATCTCACTTCGAGCGCAAATCCTTCCCTTTACTATGCACCTGCAACCAACGAACCTTATTCAAAGGTCTCAGGGGACTTTAATCCCATTCACACGAATCCCTACTTTGCATCATATGCTTCATTGCCAGGTACGATTACCCACGGCATGTTCTCTAGTGCCGCTACTAGACGCTATGTGGAGACTGTTGTGGCTATGGGCGTCCCGGACCGCGTGCACAAGTGAGTTATCGGTTTTTCTGACCTGATAGTCGTATGGTGACTTACTTTTGTTTATAGTTATGATGTCAACTTCGTCGGAATGGTCCTTCCTGGGGATGAACTCACTGTCAGGATCAAGCACACCGCCATGCGCGATGGCAACTTCGTAGTTGGCGTTACCACCATCAACCAGAACGGCGAGAAAGTACTCGAAGGGACTGCAGAGGTCGCGCAACCACCCACTGTCTACGCCTTTACCGGTCAAGGTTCACAGGAGCAGGGTATGGGCATGGAGTTGTATAATTCCTCACCTGCTGCTCGTGCCGTCTGGGACTCTGCCGACGCACATTTGATCTCTGCGTACGGGTTTTCTATTGTGGAAATTGTTCGCGAGAATCCCAAGAAAAAGACAATCCATTTCGGTGGCATCAAGGGCCAGGCCATCCGGGAGCGGTATATGGAGATGACCTACGACACAACAGATAGGGATGGCAACATTAAGAGTCTCCCATTGTTCGCAGATATCAATGTCCGCACCCTTCAACATACTTTCACTCATCCAAAAGGTCTTCTTTTCGCTACCCAGTTTGCACAGATTGCCCTCGTTATTATGTCCCGTGCTGCATTTGAAGACATGCGCTCGAAGGGCTTTGTCCAGCCCGATGCTGCCTTTGCTGGACACTCATTGGGCGAGTTTTCTGCCCTCGCCTCGGTAGCCGATATCTTGCCCAACTCCTCTCTCGTTGATGTCGTCTTCTATCGTGGTCTGACTATGCAACGTGCTGTCGAGCGCGATGAGCAGAGCCGCTCAAATTATGCCATGTGTGCTGTTAACCCAAGCCGCGTTGGCCAGACATTCGACGATGCAGCCCTGAGGGAGGTTGTTGACACTATCTCCAACTTTAAAGATGGTCTTTTGGAGATTGTGAATTACAACGTTGAGGTATGTCGTCCATATTTTAATATTGTTATGTGGTTGCTGATCAACGACTAGGGTCAACAATATGTCTGTGCTGGCGAACTTGTCGCACTGCAAGCTCTGACAAATGTGCTCAACTACCTCAAAGTTCAGAAGGTTGATATTACTAAGGCATGTTTTTCTGGCTGAGTGATCAATTGTGATACTCATGATTATCCTGCAGCTGACCGAGAAATTCGGCCTTGCTAAGGTGAAGGATATGCTGAAGGACATTGTGACTAGTTGCTACGACCGTGCTCTCGAGAAGCAGCAAACAGAAGGCTATATTGTTCTCGAACGCGGCCTAGCTACTATCCCTCTCGCGGGTATCGACGTTCCTTTCCACTCGCGTTACCTCTGGTCTGGTGTCATGCCATTCCGTGCATGTTAGTAACTCCCTTGATTTGCATGTGTCCGATCTAAGCAGTTCTTCAGATCTTTCGAAGAAAATCCCAGCCGCTCTTTTGGACCCCTCCCTTCTCGAAGGCGTCTATATTCCTAACTTGGTTGCATCACCCTTTGCTGTCAACAAGACCTATGCAGAGCTCATTTATAACCGCACCTCGTCGCCACGTCTCTCGAAAGTCCTTCGTAAGTGGAGTGAAGAACGCTGGGATGCCCCCGAGCAGCGGCAGAAGCTTGCTTGGGTTCTGTTAGTCGAGCTGTTGTCTTACCAATTTGCCTCTCCTGTGCGCTGGATTGAAACTCAAGACCTGTTCTTTGAAAAGTATAAACTCGAGAGGTTTGTAGAAATTGGACCATCCCCGACACTCACTGGTATGGCTGTCCGTACCCTTAAGGCCAAATATGAGGCCAAGGATGGCTCGACTAGTCTTGGCCGTCGCGTCTTCTGTGTTTCAAAGGACCAGAAGGATATCTATTATCAATTTGAGGACGAACCTGAGGTAACCCCTGAAGCAGAACCCTCCATTGAAACCGCAGATTCGACGCCTTCACCGCCTCCAGCCGCACCAGTAGTAGTCTCTACTCCTCTACCTTCCGCTGTCGCTGGTCCTGCCGCCAGTATTGAAGACGTTCCCATTCGTGCTGTCGATGTCCTTGCCGTCATTGTCTCACAAAAGTTGAAGAAGCAGCTCAGCGAAGTCCCACTCTCCAAGTCCATTAAAGATCTCTCTAACGGCAAATCGACGCTTCAAAATGAAATCATGGGTGACCTTCAAGGCGAGTTCTCATCCGCGCCCGACAAGGGCGAAGAACTCCCGCTTGAGGAGCTTGGCGCCGCCCTTGCATCTGGTCACTCTGGCAACCTCGGCAAGTATTCCACTGGTCTTGTTTCGCGTGCTATCGGGGGCAAGATGCCCGGTGGTTTTAATATTTCAAGCGCAAAGGTTCACCTTTCCAAGACATGGGGCCTGGGTTCCCAACGCGCGGATGCTGTGCTACTTGTTGCTACCACCATGGAGCCTGCCAAGCGTCTAGGCTCAGAGGCCGAGGGCAAAGCTTGGCTCGACGCCGCTGCACAAGTCTACGCTCAGCGAGTGGGCATCACTCTTTCCGCTGGTGGTGCCGGAGGTGGTGCTGGAGGCTCCTCGGGAGGTGCCGTGATGAACAGCGAGGAATTCCTCAAGTTCCAAGCTGAACAGCATGAGTTTGCGCACCAGCAGATTAACCTCTATTCCCGCTACCTTCAGCTCGATCCCCGCCAAGGCGAGATCAATCACGACAAGGAAAAGGTCAGCTCCGCGCAGCTTCAAGCTCGATTGGACAACATTACGCGTGAGCACGGCGACATCTACATCGATGGTATTCAGCCCGTCTTTGACGCGCTGAAGGCTCGCCATTTCGACTCCTCCTGGAACTGGGTTCGGCAAGACGCCCTCCTCATGTTCTACGATATTCTCTTCGGGCGTCTTACTACCGTCGACCGTGAGATCACTGCCCGCTGTATTGCCATTATGAACCGTGCCGACCGCGATCTCATCAAATTTATGGAGTTCATGGTCAATCGATGTGACCCTTCCAAGGGTGAGACATATGCAACGGCGAAGAAGCTTGGTCAAGAGCTTCTGGACAATTGCCGTGGTGTTGTTGGCCAGCCCCCATTGTACAAAGATGGTGAGTATCTCTGCCAAAGATATATACCCATATCTCACATGCCTTTCAGTTACGTTCCCTACAGCGCCTCACACCGAGATCACCGAGAAGGGTGAGATCGTCTACTCTGAAGTCAACCGGGAGAATGTACGCAAACTGGAGGCGTATGTTGAGGAGATGGCTAGCGCCGACCAGATTTCTGGTTCAGCCAACATTCAGAAGATTCAGGATGATGTTGTCAAACTCTGGAACGTCGTCAAGTCTCAGCCAGAGATCAGCGAGGAACAGAAGAATCGTATCAAGGCCCTCTATGATGGCGTGGTCCGATCGCTTCGCAAGGCTCCTGACAACCGCCCGCGCCCTGGTGTCCCTCGAAGTCGTCGTTCCTCAGCCCAGTTCTTGCGACCTCAGATCTCTGGCATTGCTTCTGTGTCAGCTGACAAAATTCCTCTTCTCCATCTCAAGCGTCGAGTTGGTACCCAGTGGGAATACAGCTCCAATCTGACAGGCGTATACTTTGATGTCCTTCACGAAATTGCCACGTCTGGGACGACATTCAAGGACAAGAATGCACTCATCACAGGTGTCGGCAAGGGATCGATTGGCGTCGAGATTCTTAAGGGCCTCTTATCAGGTGGTGCCCATGTCGTTGTTACCACTTCCCGCTATAGCCGCGCCACAGTAGAATACTATCAAGGGGTCTTCCAACGCTTTGGGAGTCGTGGTTCCGCTCTTACGGTCGTTCCTTTCAATCAAGGTTCAAAGCAGGACGTGGAGGCGCTTGTGGACTATATCTACACTACATTGGGCCTCGATCTCGACTATATCATTCCCTTTGCCGCCGTTCCTGAAAACGGCCGGGAGATCGACGGCCTTGATGATAAATCAGAACTCGCGCATCGCATCATGCTGGTGAATCTTTTACGTCTCCTTGGTGCTGTCAAGACTAAGAAGGCAAGCCGTCAAATTGTTACCCGTCCGACACAAGTTGTCCTTCCATTATCGCCTAATCACGGCCTCTTCGGCAACGACGGACTCTACTCTGAATCTAAGATTTCTCTCGAAACACTTTTCAACCGTTGGTCTTCAGAAAGTTGGGGTGAATATCTTTGCCTTGTAGGAGCTGTCATTGGGTGAGTCTATCTTCAACTCTGGTTTTGCGATACTTAATCATATTTCAGCTGGACCCGTGGTACCGGCCTCATGGACCAATCCAACATGATTGCTCAAGAAGTCGAGACCCATGGCATTCGCACGTTCTCTGCTAAGGAGATGGCCTTCAACATTCTTGGGCTCATGCACCCGATCCTATTCAGCATTACCCAAGTTGAGCCAGTGTGGGGAGACTTGAGCGGTGGCTTCGACCGAATTGCGGATCTTGGAGACATGACGAGCCGCATTCGTGTCACTATTATCAAAAAGGCAGATCTTCGTCGCGCAATTGCTCGGGACAATGCCGCCGAGTTCAAAGTCATCAATAGTGCTGAAGCCGAGCGCGTTCTCCAGACTGTCGATATCACCCCTCGTGCCAACTTCCGCTTCGAATTTCCCGAACTTCCTGAAGCGCATACATTGGAATCACTCTCTCAGTTACGCGACGTCATTGACCTCGACAAGGTCATCGTTATCTCTGGCTTCGGTGAAGTCGGGCCATGGGGGTCTTCTCGCACGCGATGGGAGATGGAGGCGAAGGGGCGTCTGACCCTGGAAGGATGTATCGAGATGGCATGGATGATGGGCTATATCAAGCATTTCGATGGGCGTCTCAAAAATGGCAGTCTCCACGTCGGTTGGGTAGATGCAAAGACAGGCGAACCTGTTGATGACAAGGATGTCCGTGGCAATTATGAGAAAGAAATCACGAACCACGCGGGCGTTCGTTTCATTGGTGAGCCATTTTCGTGCTAGCCCAACCATTACTGACGGCATTTATCAGAACCCGAATTGTTCCGTGGTTACGACCCCAAACACAAGGTTTTCAATTCGGAAGTCGAACTCATTCACGACCTGGAGCCGCTTGAGGTCACTGATTCAGATGCCGAAAGATTCAAGAAGGAGCATGGTGACAACTGTGACATCTGGGCAGGTGAGAGCGGCCAATGGTTCGTAAAATTGAAGAAGGGCGCTCGCGTCTATATCCCAAAGGCAATTTCCTACGACCGTCTCGTCGCCGGCCAACTCCCCACTGGGTGGAATGCAGCGCGCTACGGCATTCCCGAGGACATCATCGCACGCACTGATCGTGTTTCCCTGTGGTCACTCGTGGCCACTGCGGAGGCTCTCAACCATGCTGGTATCACTGACCCATATGAACTTTACGAACATATCCATCCTTCGGAGGTTGGGACTTGCCTGGGCTCCGGTATGGGCGGCATGAACAGCTTGGCTCAAATGTTTAAGGAACGCCGTGATGAAATGGAAGTCCAAAATGACATTTTGCAGGAGACGTGGGTTTTTATTTCTCGTCCATTGAAAATTCAAATTCCTAACGCATGACTGGACAGTTTTATTAACACCACCGCAGGGTGGATCAACCTTTTGTTGATGTCCTCAAGCGGGCCGGTCAAGATTCCAGTTGGTGCCTGGTGAGTAGCGATCTGGTCTACAGACAACTTAATGAACTCTCGCGCAGTGCTACAGCTCTTCAGTCTATGGAGATCGCCTCCGATACCATTCTCTCTGGCAAGGCGAAGGTCATGGTTGCTGGTGGCTTCGACGATCTCTGCGAAGAGGGCTCTTATGAATTCGGCAACATGAAAGCGACTAGCAACTCTAAGACTGAGCTTGCGATGGGTCGTGAGCCTACAGAGATGTCACGACCGACTACGACGACTCGCGCTGGGGTCAGTTTTAATCTCGCTTGCTGGAGTACCACTTACTAATTTAAGTTGTGCTAGTTCATGGAGTCTCAAGGTGTTGGCGTACACATCGTTATGTCGGCCAAGACTGCTCTTGACCTTGGTTGTCCGATTCGTGGTATCCTCGCCTTCACTTCCACGTCGACGTGCGTTTACCTTCCTGTCATTAATCGCCTGTTTTAATCTTTTCTCAGAGACAAAGCTGGTCGTTCTATCCCGGCCCCTGGTCGTGGTGCACTTGGCATTGCTCGCGAAGTCCAATCCAAATACCCACCTTCTATCCTCGACATTGGCTACCGTGCTCGTCAAATTTCTTTCCGCTGCAAGCAGATCGCAGACTGGCTTGCCTTCGAGCAGGAGCAACTCAAAGAGGAAGTGGAGCTCCGCAAGACTAAGGGCGAAGCTGTTGATCCGAATTTCTTCGCCAGCCGCGTTGCTGACCTTGAAGCAGAAGCCTATCGTCAGGAGAAGGACGTGCGCGCCACATATGGCATGCTCATGCAGAATTCTGAAGGTGCTGACCCTCGCATTGCTCCCCTACGTCGTGCACTCGCTGTGTGGGGTCTTTCTGCAAATGATATCGGTGTTCTTTCGATCCATGGTACCAGCACGCAAGCGAATGAGAAGAATGAGACGTATATGTGGAATACAATATTGAAGACACTCGATCGCACTGCTGGCAATGCAGTCCCTATCATGGCACAGAAGAGCTTGGTCGGTCACTCAAAAGGTGGCGCCGCTGCCTGGCAGATGGCGGGTCTCCTTCAGTCCATTGCCACTGGCACTATTCCCGGAAATCGCAACGCCGACAATGTCGATGCACTCTTCCAGCAGCATTCATTGTTGATGTTCCCTTCGAAGACTATACAGACCGATGGCATCACAGCTGGTGTTATGGTATGCTCATCTTTACTTCAAGTCGGATATGAGATTTATACTTCTTTAAGTCGTCATTCGGCTTCGGCCAGGTCGGTGGAACTGCACTTGTTGTTCATCCACGCTACGTGCTCGCCGCAGCGCTACCCTCTGTTTACGATTTGTACCAAGTCCGACACAAGGAACGCTATCATAAGTCATACAGGGCCATGTCGGAGATGATGACGACCAACGGGTTGGTGAAGATCAAGGAGGCACCCCCATACACAGTCGAGCTCGAGACTCCTATTCTGCTCAACTCTCTGGCGCGTGCTTCACCTGACAAGAGGACCGGTAGTTATACGTTCAAAGACAACCAGCCGACTGGCGTGAAGCCAAACTTCGCTAACGTCAAGGCAATCGAGGAGATATTCAAAATTTCTGGGTCTACTGCTGGGATTGGCGTAGACCAAGGTGCGATTCCCGGGATTCTAATGGGTGTCCACATAGTTGATCGTTTCCCCAGAACTGATATCTTCCGTACCCTCTGAAAATCCGACATTCATCTCGCGTAACTTCACTGACTCTGAGATCTCGTACTGCCGTGCCCAGCCATCCGTCCAGGCGTCGTTTGCCGCGCGTTGGGTAGGCAAAGAAGCCGTGTTCAAGTCTCTTGGCGTGGCTTCTAAAGGCGCCGGTGCAGCGATGAAGGAAATTGAGATTCTTCCGAGTGAGACTGGTGTTCCTCAGGTGACGTTGTATGGAGAGGCCCAGGCTGCGGCATTAGCGAAGGGCATTTCCAAAGTCCACCTGTCTTTGAGTCATTCCGATGTAAGTTTTTCTTCTCGGTCACTTGGTTGACTTGGTCTTAACGACTGGTCCACAGACTGTCGCCATTGCTTTCGCTCAGGCTTCTACATGAAGGATCCGAACAATTTCTGGGCTGTTTACTTGTACTTTACATTACATGTATAGATATTCTCATCGTATCACACACATTTTGTAACTATGATTGTCGAATAAATTTACTTCTCCTTATATTATCAGCTTTGATCATAGCGGAAATGAGGAAGGGATACGATTCAGGTCAGATCTGAGTATAAATTTTGTTCCTCAATGTACTCCTTGATATAATCGGGAACCATAGAGTACCAAGAATGATCTCCAGTACGAACTTTTTCCCGAACTTTACTAGAGCTGAACGTTTGGAGCTCACTGTTTATGTCCATGATAGTTATACGCCCAGCCTGTATCCAACCCTGCACGGTCTCCGAGTCTAGGATGGCAGATTCCCCCCGGAGGTCCGTAAGTTCGATCGTGCGTCGAGCGCAGATAATTCGGGCATCATCGCCATCAGGAGCAAAGAAGCGGTGCAGGGCGGCATGCATAGCCTCAGGCGAACCATCACCATAATATCGAGGCGTGAGGAAGCGCTCGAGCGTGTCAATACCCTGAACAAAGGCGAGCTGAGCACGATCAGGGAGTGCAGTACGCAGCTGCTCTGGTTTAAGAACAAATATCGGCGCCTCGAGCAGCCCGACGGCAGCGTTGAGCTCCAACGCAAGGCGCGTCATCATCTCTACACGCTGCCCAAACGATGCATCGCCTTTACGCAGGGCTTTGTCGGCATTACGCACACTGAGGAGGAGTAGACGTGCCTCTGATGAAGTTGCCGCTGTAGAATGTAAAACAAGGGCACGGTGAGCTAGGGTCGGTGGGTTGAACGATGAGTCGAGAACGGCAATGCGAATTGTGGAAATGTCGGACACAGTGGGTGAGCCTGTGAGAGCTGGGGTATGGGGAGCAGGTCGTGGATACGGCCAGCCTGGGTGGGGCTTGTGGACGAATTCAACCTTTGTGGTCCCCGCTTGCAAACGACTGAGTGCGGCGTTGATGATGTCGATCGACCCGGACATATGAGACTTCTGTGCGATATGATTGAGTCTCTCAGCTGTGGCACGGACGAACATGAGACGAACATGGGACGATAAGAGGGAAGGTTACCCCATTGCCCCTGAAAAGGGAACTAGCGAGAACGTGACCTTTCAGAGATAAAGATAAACTCTCATCATCACTCTACCGTGTAGTTATTATGGAAAAGGATGCGGATGGATTTTACACGGCTCCTGCTCCAGCAGTTGGTGCGCTAGCTGTCAGTTCATCTTCTCATCCATCCGTAAGCGGTGCACCCAACTCGGACACCCCAAATACCAGTGATGCAACAGCTGGTGCGTCTTGCACCAACTACGATTGTGGGATACAAGAGCGTATACTTCATTCACAGCAGCAACTCCTTCCAAAGAGACTACGGATCTTATCAAATCTACTTTTGATGTCCATGTGAGTGCCGTTGGCTGGCCTCATGCTGCCGGGATTTAAAATTTGCCCTTTAGATCACATTAGCACAGCAGCAGGAGGATAAGAGCTCCCCTTTGTATAGCGTAAAATCGTTTGAAGAGCTTGGATTGTGGGTTTAGCCCACTGCTGTCTCCCTTGCTGTGCTTATTATTCATTAGGCATGCGGACCTTCTCAAGGGCATCTATGATATGGGCTTTACCAAGCCTTCCAAGATTCAAGAGAGCGCCCTTCCTCTTCTCCTTCGAGACCCGTGCGTTGTCCCTACGCAGTCATCCATACAGATCTTATACATACGCAGAGCACAAAACATGATCGGCCAGTCGCAATCTGGGACGGGCAAAACCGCCGCATTCGTCCTTACGATGCTTTCGCGGGTCGATTTCACGAAGAACAAGCCGCAGGCTCTATGTCTTGCTCCGTCACGCGAACTCGCACGCCAAATTATGTCAGTCATCGCTGCGATGGGAAAGTTCACACCTGTGCAAACCGAGTACGCGATTAAGGATCACTTACCAAGAGGCGTGTCCAACATAACTGCACATGTCGTTGTTGGCACGCCCGGCACAATGACGGATCTCATTCGTCGGCGTGTCATCGATGTCTCGGACGTGAAGGTGTTTGTTCTTGATGAAGCAGATAACATGTTGGACAAGGATGGACTAGGTGATCAGACATTACGGGTTAAAAAGTGCGTGTGAACAGGCTCTGTGTCTGCTATGTCTAATCCACATACAGTATGCTCCCGCGGGGTGGACAGACGCAGATAATCCTTTTCTCAGCCACCTTCCCTGACCACGTGCGCACCTTTGCCTCCAAATTCGCGCCCAATGCGAACAAAATTGAGCTGCAACGGAATGAGTTGGCAGTCGACTCGATCAGACAGTTCTACATGGACTGCAGCAGCGAGGAGCACAAATACGAAGTGCTTGTATCGCTTTATCACCTGCTTACCATCGGTCAAAGCATTATCTTTTGTCAACAACGACGTACCGCGGATCGTATCGCACAGCGTATGACCGCAGAGGGTCACAAAGTAGCATCGCTCCATGGTGCGAAGGAAGGAAGCGAGCGCGACGCGATCATTGATGGGTTCAGGGAGGGTCGAGAGAAGGTCCTGATTACGACGAACGTCATCTCACGGGGAATCGATGTGCTACAGGTCAACATGGTAGTGAACTATGATCTACCCCTAACGAACGATCGCGAGGGTGCAGGCGGCGGTGGAGATCCGCAACCAGATATTGAGACGTATATACACCGCATCGGTACGTGCATGTCTGTGATTGTAACTGACAAATCTCGACACAATTCCTCAGGCCGAACGGGACGTTTTGGTCGTAAGGGCATTTCGATTAACTTTGTGCATGACAAGAATACATGGGCGCAAATGGAGGCGATTGAGAAGGCGACGGGCAAATCGATAATACGCATTGAAACGACGGATCTTGATATTATGGAAGAGGTATGGGCGCGCCATAGAATTTCTACGTTTAGATCCGCTGATGCGAATGTCTGATATGTAGCAAATGAAGAAAGCGATGAAGTAGGCATTTGAGAGAAGGCTTATCGGATTAACGGGATCAGTATCAACATTATAATCGAAATACTGGCAGACATTGTAAAGAATGTATCTGTTCCGCATCTGCATACCGGTCGTATGAAGGCTTTTGATTAGAACAGCGGTAGACCTCAAAATGTGGGACTAGCTCTGAGGGCGATATTCAAATATCAGGTATGTCGGTGGTGGCATGACCAAACGAGAAGAAAACTGGTTTCTGTGCCGTACCTACAGACCCGGCCCAGTGTCTTTTGTTGACTCTCAATGCCATCCAAGGTCGTTGTCATTCCGGAGGTCGTGGTTCATTTCCAATGCGCTTTTCCCAACGTTGAGGGAGATAACATGTACTGAAGGTGATATGTCCGCGCATCGGTCTACTGTACCATGACAATGGCCTCCATTGCCCGTAGCTTGCTCTGGATCTGAGTCTAAGAGTCATTATCAAGTATATGGCGCGTAATTCCTTGCTCAATCTTAATTCCTTGCTCAATCTCCTTTGTCGCGACGGCTAGGACAGAAAGTACTCTGGCCATGACCTTGACGACTACTTCCCATCTTAATGAGACCTCAGGTGAGCCTGACCTCCCTAAATACTGTTCGTCGCTTCAACATATTCGTCCAGTCCTTCAATGACTGATATGTCGCTACAGTGCAACCAGTTGAAGGCGTGGCGGAGATTGTTCCGATTCAATCCAAGTTTGTCGTTGAGTCAGAACAGAAAAAAAAATGTGGAGCGACGAGAATAGACAACTAATGACTGATACACTCGACCTCTTAGGGAGGATATACAATATC
>QFEA01000704.1:1060-36782 GCA_003315975.1 Lactifluus echinatus | reverse complement strand
CGAGACTCGAGTGCTCCTGCTCCGACTCGTCGGCCGCGCTCTCCGCGAGGCTCTCTGAGTCGTAGTTGAGTCCGTATCCGCTACCAAGCGACGCGCTCGCCCCGGTATCATGCTTCGTCGCGTATTGGTCACCGAACGGGTGTGACGCATCGTCATCGTCCCCTGTATCGACCGCCGGGGCCGGCTCTGCGTGGGGGCCGAAACGCGCAGGTGGGGGTGATTCAGTATCCACAAGTGTTTGTCGGCTGCCTGACGGAGAATCCGTCGTCACGTCCGAGTCTGCTTTAGAAGAGGACTTCCTTTGGAGTACGGGAGGCGACGGCGCGACGGGCGGCGTAGACACCGTACGGCGGGACGAAGCCGTGATCGGTTCCGTGTACACGGTGGGAAATAGGCCTTTTTTGTCGCCGAGTTGGCCCATCATCCAGCCATCAATGACTTCGCCAATGATGATAATTTCATCGCCGGTGCGGAACGAGAGCTCGTCAGTGCTGCCGAGGTAATCGTTCACTGCGCGAACGACCTTCTGACGCTCTAGTTCTCCACCTCGTGCCCTGGAGCCTAGGGCTGGTATACGCGGGGAACTAACGCTTTGCTGAGATTTGGACCATTTTCCGAGGGAAAGTAGAGATGAGCTCTTTGGAACCTGAGCAGCGCTTCTGGCTTCAGCGTCACTGCTGTCACTGTCATCGTCTGTGTTATCGCGAAGAGATGCGAATTGCTCGCGGTCCTTCTTCGTACCGCTACGGCTCCACACAGACCAACCCCCCTTTTTCTTCTCTTCCTTTTCCTTCTTCTCCCGCGACGCTTCCACTACACTCCCCGTGGTAGTCTGGGAATCGGATCGCTTGCGGCTGCGTGTGGATCCGGCACGGGAGTGAACGGAACCTTTGCGGGAGCGTGACTGCGGTGGCTCGTCTTCTTCACTATTGGCACTGCCTGGTGAATGGGAACGTGATCCTGGACGTGCTTTAGAACTGGCACGGGACCGGATCTTGGGCTTTGGGGATTCTGCCCTTTCACGCGCAAAGTCGTGCATTGGACCCATAGGTCTTCGTGGCTCCATTAGCCTCGTGATTTGTTCTCTAACGACTCGGCGCTCAGTGGGTGTTTAAAAAAGCAAATTGGCTTCACACACGTCCCAGGCCAGCTGTCTTTGACATCTCGCAAGATCTGCGCATATTGTTCTGCATAGTTAAGTTCGTTGTCAAGATATAAGCCCAGCTCGCGTATCTGGTCAACTTCATTTTGCTGTATCGCTTCTATGCGTGCCTGGACATCGGCTTCGGCATCATCACTCGAAACGGTCGTAAGTTATCAGACCGAGATCTTTGACAGGTAAAAACGGGTACATACTAGCGAGACTCCGATTTCTCGAGCTCTTCTTGGGCGTCGCGTCGCTCCTTTTCCTTGGCCTTCTTGTTGTTCTCTAAGCGTTCAACTTGTTTCATTGCCGCATCTTTATTTAGCCTATATAGCGCGACGTGATTAACGCCAAGCTCCGAACACAGGTGAATGTATTTGTCCAGACCTGCGAGTCTCAAGCTTCTTCCTTTCAGCATCATAGTCTTTGATCTGATCCAAGAAGCGTTGAAGAGCAATTATGAATGAGCTCCCGAGGTTCCGTCCTAGGACTTCTTGGGCTGTCGCAACGTTACAAAACGCACGTCCTAGGCTCACAAGGGCCTGTCCTATTGAGCGTCTCTATTAAGCGGTAGAAGGACAAACAAGGCAGATAATGGAATAATGTACCGAGCAGGGAATCTTCAGCAAAGTCTTCGCCATGGTGAACCATAGTAATTCCGAATGCTTCCCGCGGAAGAAATTTGTCGGTTTCATCGAGAGTAACAGAAAGCTTTTTCTTGGAGATTGACTTGTGATACTGTTCTGCCGCAAGCTGCAAGCTTGATGAGGCAGACAGACAATAAATCAGTGTTCTTCAAGGGTGAAGCCAAGGCTGGCGCAAGATTTGAGCCACCGTACCGCTGTAGCCCCTCTTTACGGATTTCGATCTCCTGCTCGAGTTCCTTGGCTTCTCCTGTAAGCGTAGCCTTGTCTTTCGTATTAATGACCTCATCGGCCCACTGTGATGTATTATAGGCGTTGATAACGCAGAGAGAGAAAAGGAGATCACCTGCCGCAATCTTCCGAGCTACAGGCTCAAATTGTGAGTTCGGACTGGAGAATCAAGAGACACTACTTACTCGCTTTGCAGCCATGGAAGGGAGCAGAGCAGGCCAATGCCACTGAGCCCGGGCCTGACCGAGGAAGCGGAAATCAATCAATTAATTATTAATATTAATTATTATATATCGAAACGAGAGAGCGCGTTATTTGGTCGTATTTACACACTTCTGTTTGCACGCGCGCATTGCACGAGGCACACGAGGGCTTTAGCGACGACAGCCACGACTCGACTAGCGGAATAGAGAGTACGCATCGAATCGGAGACTATCCTCTATTTTACTTCTTTGTAATTCAATTCTGCGGGCAAGTTCCTTTTTTTTTTGTTAAACACCGGGATTTGCAATATTAACTGTCTCATAGCGACACCCACGATGCCTTCCTTCCTCTCTAAGCTTCTGGGACGTAAGAAAGCACGAGAGTCAGAATTATCTACCGACAAGCCTGTTCCCTTGCTTGACGGTAAATTTGAAGCCGTCTCGCCAACTGTCTCGCCCTCTGCCGCCATTTTCACAGATCCCGCCGCGGCACAGATCCGAGGATACGACAAACCTAAAGACAAAGAATCACCTTTCTATATCTTTCGCGCGAGATCGCGTCAATCCTCGGATTTACCAACGGTGGAGAAGCCTGTTCCGGGTGTTCCTCATCTCTCTCTCAAACTACCTGTCACCAAGGAACGCGGCCGAGCTCTCGACGTAGTCTTTGAATCCGATCCCGAAGAATTCGCTCTTTTACATGACTCTACTATTGGAGAAAGGCGTCTCACACCTCATCAGGCTCTTTACCTTGTGCGAGCATGCTCCAAAGTCATCGTGGAACGTGGTACGTCTCCGACTGTCCCATCCGACTCGCTCGTTCTTCACTCCTGCCCGTTTCCTTCTCAGGCCTTGAGACTCTTGGTGTCATGCACCCAAATTGGCATGCTGCATCCCGGGAAGCGCAGCGCAGGCTCATTTCCCTCTATTTACTATCCCTAGCTCCCAAGAACCCAGATGACGCAACTTCTCCCACCTCTCCTATTGCCCCTGCTGCATTTGAATCCGAACTTCATTATGCCCGCGCGCCACACGACATCGCTGCAGTCCTTCGCTGGGGCCTGCGTCATTTAAAGCTCGATAGTGTCAGTTTTGGCAAGGAATCTGGCGATTGGACGTGGTACAACACATTCGTTGAGGCAGAACGCGCAGGTTCCTACCCACCCGATGCATTTTCCAAATTCCTTATCCCTCAACTCCCCCCTGAACACACCAAGCTTCTTCTTGCCACCCTCGACGTTATTTCGTCACTCTCTGCACATTCCGAGGCAAATGGGAGTTCGGGCAGCAAGCTTTCCAAATTCTTTGGTCTATGGCTGCTCGCCTCCGAACAGACTACAGAGGATCATGAATGGAGTGCATTTTATGAACGGTGGGACCGCGCAGGTCGTATACTCGAACATTTGTTTTTGGCTCGAATACGGTTCGCACATACAGTCTTCAGCTTTCTTCTAATACCTGACAATGACGCATTCACAGCGATGACGGACACGAAATGCCCCGTCGGCTCATTGAACTCGTCGAGCACTATCCCTATAGTCACGTCGCTGATGCACCCAGAGACAACCTGTTGCCACGTCCACGGTTCTCGACGCGCCACTACGACGCATTTTTCATCCAGCTGCACACCGAATACACCGGCCCTTTGAAACCTACATCACATCCTCTTCGACTCATCGCAGATGCTCTTCGCGCTCAATCCACGGCCGAATCTGCGACTGCTGATAATGCTGACCTGTGGGATACAATCAAAAAGGCCTCGCTCAATTTTGATAACCCGGAATGCACTAGCGAATCTGCTGTTACGGAACCCATTCCCATCTTTTCTAATATCTTTTCCGATGAGACTATTCGCCTACTTTCTCTCATACCCGCGGATGCGTCAGAGAAGGACAAGTCCGCACCGAGTTTTGCCCTGAACTCCCCCACTTCCCCCAGCGGGTCACGTCCATTCTCTCTTCTTGAGTCGACACTCAGCCCTGTTCAGACTGAAAATCCCCGTCCATCATCATCCTGCCACGGCCACGATGTTCCAGGCCTCATAGCAAACCCAAGCACTGCACCAACGACCGCTTCTCCTGAAACACCGACCGACTGGTTGCAATTTTCGAATCAAGGGTTTGGGACTATGCCTGGTACCCGCGATCTCGTCTCGAAACTGTGGGACAACGACGTCGAAGTGACTGTTCCTCCCGTTCCTTTATCGCGCAAATCCTCTCGCCGTGCCCGCTCTCGGGGTTCTTCTATCGATTCGCGGCGGTCCACTCAAACCCACGTGCCACCTCCCCCTCCTGTGCCCGCGCCTCCCGTCTCGAAGACGACGCTGATAACTAAAGTCAAGCTGGACGAAGCCTTCATTGATTTTTGGGCCGATTCATTACTCGATCCAGTCTCGAAATCTTGGCCACGTTTCGTGCTCTGCCAGCTCAAGCCACTTCCATCTCATGTCGCTTCGACTACCCCTAATCCCCCATGGCTCGTCATCGAGCAGCGCTTCGTGCACATCGCCCCCCCTCCCCCCCCTCCAGAAGTGCCTGAGACCACGGCTTCGCCACCACGTCCTCGTACCTCCTCTCCACGTCCCGAATCTTCGCGTCTCAGTGCCGCCTTCTCCATCGCGTCGAAGAAGCGCTTCGGATTCTTTACGGGAGGTAGTGGTGATCCAAAGAGTCTGAGCGAAAAGTCAGCTCCACTGCCTCAGGTGGGCGAACATGAGGAAAGTGTAAAGAACGCAGGGGACGGCGCTGCGGCTGCGGGAGTACAGCGGTCACCGGAGGAGGCTGCAGTAGAGGATAGCGTGCACGGATGTCTAGCATCGGTTGCTATGGCTGTTGGTGCCACTGCAGTTGCAGACACTAGCACAGCAACAGCGATAGCGGGAGCAGCTCAAGAGGGGACAATACCCGCACCTACGAAAGATGGTTTCCCTATCGTAGCTGAAGCGACTGTACCATCCGAGCCTGCCGTCGATACAGCGCCTGATACCGACGTGGCTGTGAAAGACTCACATACCCCCGCCGACATGAGCCAGAATGGCCTCGTCCACGACCACCGTCACGACGGGGAATTGCGCAGACCGGAAAGCGAGACAGCTTTTCAACATATTACTGCCAAAATTGGCACCGTGACACCACCTGTGGCCAGCGAGTCCGTTGCGTCTGAGACTAAGACGCTAGTCATAGAGGCTGAGGCAGAGACCGTGCAACTAGAACCCGCACCGGCGTCTGATTCACACCATTTTGCCAACACCAGTGGGGGCCCGACGGCGCAGGCTAGAGCCCCTTCCCCCGAGGCTGAGCCGGCATGTATTCCTGCTGGGCTTCCACTGGTAGTGTCCGCACATGTTCCGGGGGACTCGTCTAGGTCAGAACCCACTGTCGATGTCGAAGATGCGGATACTTCGCAGGAGTCTGAGCCTGCTAGCAAACCTGAAGCGGAACCCACGCATGTGCCTGTGGAGGGCGTGTCTCTTGAGACTCTTTCCTCGGTGCCCACTCTTGCTGTCGACGGGCCCGTGGTGCCGGCGCCCGAAGAAACAGCTACACCTCAGGTACCTGTAGCCGAGCCTACAGTATTTGCATTTAGCCCACCTGTTCCTCTTGAAGTTGAACCTGCTGCACAAGGTCCCTCCATCGAAATTATAGTTTCAGGTACTGAGGGGACAGGGACGTTCGAGGAGCCGCCTGCTCATACCTCCATCGACGAGCCGGATACTATAGAATCCGCTAGCATTCCCCAGAAGTCTAACGTACCACTATCGGAGGACGACACAGCAGCGATGGAGGACTTGCAAATGGTCTCATTGGCCGGTCCGTTAGATATTGTTGTCGAGGATTCTCCACTCACAGAACCAGTTCCTGTTGTTGATGAAATTTCGTTGGTCTTCCAGGCACCGCCTGTCGACAAGGATGAGCCTGCAGCGTCAGCAGACGCCGTTGAAGCGACCGCCCCTTCTGAAGAGCCGGTAGCTGGGGGACTTATAATCGAAGAAGGTGACCAATCCTTTACTCTTCCAGAAAGAAATGCTATCCCAGAAGAGCCTGCCAATGTAGAAGTGATGGCACCTGAATCAAGTATACAACCCATTCCAGAAGTCCAGACCGACACGTCCAGCTATCTAGCTATCCATGCAGCTCCGAAGGCACCCACCGCCAGTGCCGAGACTACTTTGGAGGTTACAGGATCGTCAGCTTTGGCTGAGAGGATACCTTCAACGCCAGTCATTCCCCAAGCACAGGATCCTGTCATTGAAGAGCTGCATGAAACTGAAGAAGTTGCCCCAATAGTCAGGGAACTTCTAGTCGCTGATGCTGAAGAGCTTGGCCTCATTTCCGAAGCACCACTGGCTTCTGCCTACGGTTCTATGCTCGCAGAGGAGTCCGCTACATCACGCGAAGATGACGTGAAGCTGACTGTCGCTGAGTGTACGACGCTTGGTGCACGTATTTCGTACTTTTCGCTGACACCCTCCTCAGATATGCCCGTCGCTGAACACATACTTGGGGAATCTTCAGCCACTTATCTGGAATCTGTCTGCGGAAACGTCCCGCAAGGGGTACCGGGGGATCCTACGATCGTGCTCGAACTCTCTGCTGCAGAAGGTGAGATCGAGACTGCCGTCTCTCATGACACGGTGACTTCATATACAAATGGATCAGCACAACCCCCTTCTGGCAATGTTTCCATGAGCGAACCCGTCGTGGTAGCAGCGGCAGCTAGGAGTGATGCAATTGGCAGTCAGGCAACCATAGAAAGATCGAGGCCGAAGGTTGAGGGAGGCATCGCAGAGGAGTGGGAGGCCGTCCCTGACGAGAGTCCATCCCCCGCCGTGGAACCCTCGGTACTCCCAGTACTGGCTACTCCTACGGCTGAAGAGCCCGATCCTACCCCGGAAACTGCTGCTGATGCCATTATCGAGTCGCCTGAAGGAGCTCATACGCTGTTGTCTGCCGCTGTAGGGACCCCTGCAGAGACTCTAGTACCTGTGGCTGAGGAACTTACCCCCGAAGCCCAGGCGGATCTTCCTCCCGCTGAAACACCAACGTTTGTGGCTGAGGATCCCGCTCAGGCCTCTGAGCCGTCCGCACCTACTCTTGCTCAGGCGTCAGGAGCAGATTACCCTGACCCTCTCCCCAAGGAGACCATTGCTATTTCCTCTCAAACACCAGTAGAGACTCCATTACCGGTGCCTAAGACTGAGGAACCCGTCCCAGACGCCAATGCGACCCCTTCTGATCCTGATGAAATCCCAGTACCAGCGACCGAGGATACCCCAACATCCGATGAACCTGCCGCCGCCCCAGAGGACACCGAGGCTGATACCGCTCCAACTCCAGCGGAGGGTCCAGTAGCTCTACCCGAAGAACTTGCTACCACTGGGCCAGCGGCTGTGGTGGCCGAAACCCAAGTACCGGACGCGGTGGGACTAACTACTGAAGAGTCTGCTGTCCCCGTAGCAGAGGAGACTAGCCCTGTTACCGAGGACCGCCTATCTGGTTTGGGAGGCACTGTCGAAGAGGAGCCCGCTGTTGCAGAGGAACCTGCTGTTGAAGAGGAGACCTCCGATAGACCCGCTGTAGGAGAGGGATCCACTGTGAACGAAATTTTTGATTCTGAACAAGTCGTGCAAGATCCAGAAGCTCATCCGAGTGACGAGTCCAATGACATTGTGAGCATACCTGACTCACAGAATGCCATCGCCTCTTGAAACCGAAGCCCTCGTTAATACCCGAGTGTCTGTCTCGCGAGATCCCTAGTGCCAATTCCGTTTACCTCCGGTAGGATGAAATTGCCTCTTCTGTCACCTCATTTCTAATCTCCCATCAAATCAGCACGCACCAACCCATCCCAAATTCGGGCGCTAGTTCCCTAACACTCTTTACATATCCTACCCGCTTGCTGATTTACAGTAGAGCAGCTCAACACCCGTTTCTTTCTCCCTACCCCTCCTGTGTGTTCTACCTTCCTTATACAATTCTTGTATTCGTACAGAAGCACACCGTTTTGATTACTCTCTGTTGTTTGTTGTCACAAGCAGCGCACATGACGAAATCCCGTGCACGTGTCTGCGCACTGTTGTCTCCCCTCGCTTATTATGCTTTTCTTATCTGTTTTCAGCGCATTTGCATCTTATACTGCGTTGGCATTCGCGTCCACGTCACCCCTCGTTTTCCTTTATCTGCTTTTCGCTGTGATTCCCCTCTTTTATGCAACTTACGACTCAATCTCGCAACGTATTGGTTGTTTAAAACCTACTACTGATTGACAAGCACTAATGACTTCTTACTCTCTATCATCTGTCTCTCATTTCATTTGGCTTAGGAACCCATGCCCACCACCTTCCTCTCCCTCTTTTTGTTTTACTGTACCACAATCCTAGCTTCGACGCCGCCGAAGTTATCGGCGTACACGTTAAGACGCGTGTGGACGTGATTTATTCTTCAAGTACATGGGCCGTCAACAATAACCGTTAGCGTAGACACTCCATCCACTGAGTGCAAAGAGGTGTCCCAGAAATAAAAAGGGCAAGTGTCCATGAGATTCTAAGATTGTACAGATACAGCACTTTTGGATGTTGAACCTTCCTTTCACAGCTTGATGCTCTCGATGTTCCAGTACTCTTGCGCGTAATCCTGGATCGCGCGGTCAGAGCTAAACTTGCCCATCTAGTTATCGAAGAATTAGATCCATCATCTCACAATGGACAGATGTGTATCAGTATCAGTGGAGCGGACAACGTACCTTAGCCGTCGTTCGGATGCTCTTCTTAGTCCACTCTGTGCGGTCCGCGTACGCCTCGTCTACCATTTCTAATGCGCGAATATCTGTATAAGCAGGGTGAGGCGACGTCAATGTCCCACGGTTCGTTCAACAGCTATCATAGAAACCCACATGAGTCAAAATCGTCGGTCAAGATGTAGAAATCTCCCTGGCGAATGGTGTTCAGCAAACTATGGTGCACCGTGTCAGCTTAAGCCTCTTAACACCAGTCATAGAGCACTCACGGCTCGTACACGCCATCGCCACCGAATATTCCAGATGAGACCGTATTGAGCACATGCGCGAGCGCCGGCGACTTCTGTTCGACCGGGATTGGGTGGTAAGTATGTTGATATCGTAAGTCTTCCACATCCGGAGTGAGATGCCCGAAGAAGACTGGATTGAAAGTCAGCCTTCAAATAACTGGGATCTGGGAGGCAGATGGGAAAGGCAACTCACAGACGTTGTCCTCGCCAACTTCTTCTGCAATCTCGATATTTGCGCCGTCAACGGTGCCGACGAGCAGCCCTCCATTGAGGCAAAACTTCATATTAGACGTGCCAGATGCCTCGGTGCCAGCCGTTGAAATGTGTTGCGAGATATCCGAGGCGGGGATGAGAATTTCCGCGAGAGAAACTGAGTAGTCCGGCAGGAAAAAGAGTGAGAGGTACTGATTTGTATCTGGATCCGCGTTGATAACGCGTGCGACATTCACGATGAGTCGGATCGTCTGTAAATGAACGTGTCTACTACCTGTTCAAGGTATTTGCGAGTCTACTCACGAGCTTAGCGATATAGTCTTAAAGAGTCGAAGGATCAGCAGCTAGCGACGAGGTGGATGGGATATGAACGCACATCCAGGCGCTGCCTTGCCGGCAAAGAGTACCACCTTTTTTACGACTTTTTTACGCTCTTCGGGCGTCATCTTCTTTATTAACAAGTACCTCTGCAGGGGGGTTGCATAAGATGCAGTTGCCGATCCACAATATTGCACGATACACACGTGAATGACCCCAAGGATATTAAGTGTCTGGCGCTTATACTCATGCAATCGCTTGATCTGAACATCAAACATGGCGTGCGCATCGACTTTGATGCCCAATTGACGCTCAACGAACAAAGCGAGGCGCTCCTTATTCTGGTGCTTCACGGCTGCCCAGCGCGCCTGGAACTCTGGGTCATCGACGTGGGCGAGCAGTCCTTCGAGCTTGTAAAGGTCCTTCAGCCACACAGTGCGGTTAATCTTGAGCGTATCTGTGATGAGTGAGGAAAGTGCCGGGTTGCACTGATATTTGTCGTCATTATGGCCAAATCAGACTAGGACGCAAACGGAATACCTGATCGAGCCATCGGCGGGGTGTTACTAGAGAAAAATCGGTGAGTCCTTGGGTCAACTTACGTCATATCAAGCATACGCACTTCCGTTTGTGACGTTACCGAACTTGCTTTGCCCGTAGAACTCAACGAAGTCTGGGAACAGGTTCTTCTTCACCAGGTCGGAGTGAAGCTCGGCAACGCCATTGACTTTTTTGCTGCCCACGACAGCGAGGTTGGCCATACGGACCTGCTTGGGGAAGCCCTCTGTAAATGGCACCCAATGTCACTCACATGGAAGCTGAGCGGGTTACGGAATAGAAACCTTCTATGAGCGACAGGTGTGCAAGCCGGTCGCGATCACCGGGGAACTTCTTCTCAACAGCTAATAAAGAGTGAGTGCAAGAAAAAAGTAAATCGCGATGCGCATACATTGAAGGAACAGCCTTGGGGCCCGGGCATCCGCATTAGATAAAACACTCAGAAAGACGTGAAGACATACATGTTCTTGAAAATTTATCAGAAACAAAGCCTCAAGTGGTGCGAGAGGGACTCACAATGTCGAAGATTATTTGCATGTGCCTTGGAAGAAGGTGTTCCAGGAGCGGAACTGACCACTTCTCGAGAGCTTCCTGGATCACCGAAAATATAACCAGTTATAATGGGGCAGCTCAGGGAGGCAAGACGCACGGGAAGTACTGTGTGGTTGGTAAAGAAGAACGTGTTCGTAACAATCGTCCATGCATTATCCCATGGAACGTCTTCCTCGTCAACAAGGATCCGCATAAGTTCAACGATGGCTAATGTTGGGTGCGTCTACGGTTGTCATCAGCGAGTTGATTATCATAACATACATAGGGAAACCCACGTCGTTAAGCTGAATGGCATTATCTATTTCATGCCAAATCCCTTGTGAGAAATTTTCACAGTGTTGAACAAGGAAAGCATACATTCAGAAAAGTCAGTGATGGGTTTTTCAAGATGTTTGAAGCGGCGCATCATGTCTGCAAGACTCGCAGCAGTCCAGAAATACTGTTGCTTCAAGCGCAGCTCCTTCCCAACTATCTCATGTCAATACCCCTGTAATACTGACAGTGGCACGGAACATACACGACGTGTGGTCATTGGGATAGAGCACGGACGTGATCGCAGCAGCCGAATTGGAAGCCTCCACCGCACGTTCATAATTGCCGGCTACGCAGAGAAAAGAAAATCAGGATATCGGGCAACTCGGGTGTATACGAGAATCGGCGAACCGTTGAAGCTCTGGAGGTCGAAGCCACGCTTCGGCTTGCTCTCCCAAAGACGAAGGTTGTTCGTGCTCTTGGATCCGTAGCCGGGAATCATTACGTCATACGCAATTGCGAGTACTTCCTGCCCACCACTCCACGTTGCGCGGCCAGTACCCTCACCCCATCGTTGAGAATTCCCGTAAAATCTTACTTCGTACGTGACGTCGAGGCGTGGGAGCTCCCACGGGTTCTGATGCTCGAGCCAGGGATCTGGTGCCTCCAGTTGCGAACCGTCGTCGGCTTTAATGAGCTGTTGGAAAATGCCGTACTTATAACGTAAGCCATAACCCCACACAGGGAGCTCTTGTGTTGCAGACGAGTCAAGATAGCATGCAGCGAGGCGTCCGAGACCACCATTTCCGAGTGCGGCATCACGTTCTTGCACGAGTAAGTCCTCGAGACTGAAGCCGAGAGAAGAAAGGGAAGAAGAGTAGTTTTCCAGGAGACCGAGGTTGAGGAGCGCGTTGGATAGGGTGCGGCCCATTAGGAATTCGAGAGAGAGATAGTAGGCGCGTTTAGGAGATTTACGCGAATATTCGAGCTGAGTTGCATTCCAGTTCACCTAATCAAGGGGTGTCAGCTCTGAACACGGCATATTCACGTATGGCACTATGGCACACGGTGCGACGGCCGAGAGAAGGAAATTGAATGGCTATAACGACTAGAGTCCAGGAGTAGAAGAGGAATTGCTAGCCAGAATCTTGAGAGACAACAAAGGAGATTAAAACTGACGATTAAGTTATCGCGAACAGATAGCGCGGCGGCCTGATAGGCGCCGAAGTCATCGATATTATAAGGCGCCCGAGCAAGCGATGTCTGGACGTGGTTCACGATGGACCTCGTAACCTCGGGTAACTCTACAAAGATGGTTCAGCTAAAGTTGCACGGGGAGTAGAAGAGAAAAAGAGCTCGCCTGAATGAGTGCTACGCATGGCGGCTTTCCATGCCTGCTCGTCACCTTTGGGCCATTTCTCCTGGCCTTTCTCGTCGACTTCAGGGAAATCGCCTAGGAGCAAATAGGGTCACTCGGAATGGTACCTGTATACATGGGAGCAATTACCGGTGAGAGAGCGAACGTGCCTCCTCTTCGCACGGGGACCTGAAGGAGGAGGTTTACCGATACTAGAAGTGTCGATTGTGGATGACATTGCCAGAGGGAAAGGGGCGACGGCAATGGAACATCTGGCGAGAGAATGAGGGCTTATATGCGCTGTCAGTGTGACGTCAGTGCTCAGGTTCAGGTTCAGGTTCAGGTTCAGGCCCGTTGCACGTTCGAGACGTATTCACGTCCCCACCCCAGCCCAGAACTTTCCTCTAAGCCTTATTTTTCTCGGTCTCGTCTAGGCCGCGACCCTCCCTGCTCTTTCCACCCCACAGGTGACCTTGCTCAACGCCCAACGGGCGCCTGTCTCTTGCCGTCTTGTCCTCACACGCTATCTGATTTCCCTAGATTGAGAGACAAGAGCTCTTTCCGCCCCTTCTCGAACTTTTCCACCGACTCCCAAACTTGTCCTCGGCCTTGCGAGACCGAATCTCCTCGACTTCTTCGGGCTAACGTTGATAATGCTCCTGGACCGTGATTAAACCGCACCTCCTTCCGTTGTGCCCGGCGCCAGGCCCCACTCGGCTACGTTTACTTCCGCATATGATGACTCTGCGATATTGCCACGAATAACCCGAACAATCCGCGGGCACAATACATAAATCCAATCAGCATCCGACCTTTCAGTTCCATCATTTATCTATTACTGTTCCTTTCCAGACGCTCTCTTCTCCGACTCTCGCGCTGCCACGTAGATCAACGATGCGATATCCTTGCCGAATTTGACCGTGATTAAAGCTGGCACAACGATCCAAACTCTAGTCACATCATTTGCTGTCAGCTAATAGCCCCCAGATAAGGAAGCTAGCTTTTTACTAACCCATTAGGAATGATCCAATAAGTGATCAATGTCTTCGTGTCATTATGCCCAACCGAACAATAATTGCAGTAGTATTCTTGGAGCCAGTACAGTACCGTCTTGGACAGCGTCATCACCACGCTCGCAAATCCAATCACCGGAGCAGCCGGATAGTTGGCTACATGTGCAAGATACACATAGCACAGGTTAAGGCAAGTTTCGATAAGGTTCATAAAAGCTGTATCAGAATAACGTCGGTATTAAAGTCAGAATGTTGGTGGCTAGCGCGGATAGAAGTAGAAACTTGCCCTGGGCACTGGTGAAGCCATTGTTTTCTTGCAGTGCCTTAACTCCGTATATCTGTGTTACAACCGCCCCGAAGTCATAACCGTGGTTAGCGCCCCGGCCCGATGGAAGAGTAAGTGACCCACATAATCTACTTCCTGGTAAAGTCCATATGGTGCCCAGATCCAATGCAGGTCACCGCCAATCATTGAGCGCGGCCTTCAAATCACTATCAGTTACACTTCGATCCGACTCTGGCATATGGAGCCAGATTCAACGATGCGGGTATACCTCATCAGACAATAGAAGGCATCCCATATAATAACTGGCGTTGAAAGCACAAACCACGCAGAGATCCAGGTGTGCGTCTTGGGAGTCATGATTGAACAGGATACCACAGTCAAATCAAACTGCAAGGGTGGATGGTCGTCTGGAGGTGAGAAGGTCGAGCAGCAACGAACTCAAGTCGTGGTTGTCAAGATGGGAGATGAGCGACCGTCACGGTTTGAGCGTCTGAGCCTTTCCCACACGTGACCGCCCTGCACATGCTCCCTGGGATCTCGTGAGAAAGCGCCCTGAGAGCCAATGACAGAAGATGGCGAGCGTCTTAGAACCAACTGCCAGACCAGGGTCCGCCATCTGCGAGACGGCGAGTCACCCTTCTGCGGGCGCCCAAGCAAGACTTGTCATTATGTGCATCGGTGGCATTCCCTTTCGAGATCGTTTTCAGAGAGAGCAGTCGTGAGGAACACAATGAAACGATCTGTCGTGAGCATGAACTCAGCACGAGTTGCTGCTCCTGTTTTCGGAAGTAGCCCGTGGAACACGGTCTCGACTCTCGACTCTCAGATGAACAGCATAGGGATGTTCTGGATCTTTCCCGCCCAAGGTCGCTTGTACAAGACGGGTATAGCAACGCTCTGCTTATCGGCGTGTAGTCACCTTTTTTTTTGGTGTGTATCGATGTCTATATGATTGTCCTTTGCTATTCCTTAGTTTAGAAGCTTGTTGTGGGTGAGATTTTTCGTCTCAGACATATCACAACTTGGTTTCCCGCATAGTCAACGGTGGTGAAAGCAGAGTGTATGGCGACTTCTCGCCGGAGTCCCTAGTTCTTTTCCGCACTTGTCATAGTTTTCTGTTTTACAAGAACCGTTGGACTCAATGAAAGGGCAGAACATCGGTTCAATGTTCCCCACCTGTGTGCATTGCCAATGATAGTTACGTAACTCTCGTAACTCGATCGTACTCATCATCCGAGAAAACCTGTCCTCGGTGCACGTGATTGGTCGTTAATTCATGTTATTCCCATTGGCATTGGTCAATTGGCAACACTTGCACTGGCTTGCAGTTGACAGTTAAGAAATTTTCTTTGGAACGTTCTGTGCATGTCATGTTTTTCGCTCTCTATTTATTATGTTTAGTACCGACTTCATTGTATATAAATGACCAGACCTATTCCAGGTCTGACAGTGAAAGTTAAAATTTACAAAATAGTGTATTAACATTGTGACTTACCGTCTGCAAGCAATCTATCTACGATACTAAACGTGAGTCGTCATGTCCTGATTAGTCACTAATGTGTGGTTTGCTATGCTCGGCGCGGCATCTTGTGGCGACTTGCTGATTTCTGGCTTTGCAAGAGCCATAACAAACCAGCATTAGCTCATGGATCTGGGTGAGCCGCGCCTTGAGCGCCTCGTTCACAGACCAGGACCAAGTACCATAGAAGGTGAGAAACGCTGCGGCAATGTCGGGCGACAACTATATTATACAAAGAAAGCCTCGTCTTCCGTGCAAACTGCTGAACCACAAAGTGCAAATACAGCTGTGTGGCCATGGACAAAATATTGTGGCCAGCACCTTGTTGTCGACGAAGGCATAGCAGTGTCACTACAGCCTTCGATGGAATTCTATTTCCATAAACATATGCGTGAGTTGAATGTACAGCCATTTTTGGGATCGTCTGGTAATAAACATTCCGTCTTAGGATCTGATGATTTGCCGAATGAGAAGCGTATAAGCTGCGGACAGTTCATTGTAAGGGTGGTCCAGATTGTAGCTTAAGCACCACTAGGCCAGACCTGTGGTCATCCCTAAGAATCTCATCACCATATGCATCAACATTGCGGGACAGATCATGAAAACGAGCCTTCTTAACCAGGATCTTATCTATGGACTACGAACCGTATACTCATACCACCACCACCCGTGTCTGGCTAGCAATCGACGGCCGTCCTAGTACTCACTCATTGTCGACTGCTGCGAAGGGCTGGCATTTTTGAGGGTCTCATACCCGAGGTGGAGGGAATAGACCAATGAAGAGGCGGTCTGGACAAGAACGCGTCGCCGGTAAGGTGGTGGAAGGGTTGAGCAGTGCTCAATTGGGGATGTGAAGCGTATGACTTACTGGCACGAACAGCGACATGCAGAAGCATTGGAAAGTAGCAGTCGAGCATAAATCGTACTAGTCATCTGTCAGGCTTGGGCGAGATTTGAAAATTTGAAAATGGAAGGCAAATTAAGGCGTGACCCCAGAACCACCCACAAAAGTATATCTCACCTTGATCGACACCTGCCACCCGAATCTCTGAGGTTTATTCGATGGTTCTCGGGTTTATCTAGTAAAGACCACGGATTAACACTACAGCCGTCGGAAGATTCTTGACAGTGAATAAATAAGGCAAACCAGTCGCTGGCAAACAAAAGATGCATGAACATCTCAAATCAAATATCTTCAATCGGAGTGTTCGTGGACGTAGGGCGGATTCAACCAAGAACGTATCGATGCCAGCGGTATCCCATCTGTGTCTCGTTTTATCACTTCTTAGCCGAGCGAGAGACGCGTCAGCGCTGGAAATGGCCCTTGATGACCACCATCGACCAGTACGATGTGCTAGTGTTGCAGCGACGCTGTCCCCACGCTCAGCGATGCCTTGGATGACAGCCAAATGAGACATCGCACGCTCTCCACATTGGGTAAGGCAGAGAAGTTGCAGATTAAAACGGAGCTGACGGCGATGATGCCAAACACGACGCACCACTCGCACCGTCATCGCGTCATCCTTGGTATACGTGCACAATCCGATTATGACACGTAAAATAATAAGGCCTGGCCCCATAGGAATCAGTGATCGATGTAGATGCTGGCGAGAAACGTTCCTTGCCCTTGTCCCTTTATGACATGGGAAGGCTTCCCAGTTTTTTTTAAATTCTTAGAATCGCATCTATCACCATCAAGGTACGAGAGAGCGGAAGTTGAGCGATGGTAATGTTGCTTGCTGGGGATGACCGACGGCCTCCCATGGGGATATCGCCATCTTTGGGCGATTAGATTTGAGTTTGAGATTTGAGATTAGTAGATTCGCCGCATCCAACTTCGACCTGGACGCTCTGTTTACCTCATCAACTTTAACATGTCCGCCGCAACATCAGCGACACCAGCGGACATTGTCCAGCACGATGAAAAGAATCCCAGAGGGATCCCAAAAGCTCTCTTCATTGTGCGCTCACGATTTCCTTAGGCGGTTCGATCCGCCACCCCTCTCCTTTCACGCCGCTGGCTGATCATCCATGTCATACCCATCTGCAGAACGATGTGGAGGAGTACATTGGCGGCCCCGATGTAGCCGTTGAGGGCGTTCTCAATGCGTTCCAGGATGCTCTAGCGTGCGTGTTTCCAAGCGCAAACTACGCCATTTATGTTGTACCGTCTAACTCTTCCTCTTACTTTTATCTCCTAATCCGATTCTCCGTCTGCTCTTATTGCGCTTCCCTTTCGCGATGGCCTGCCCCGTAGGAAGTACCGCTATATGGACAGCAACTTAACACAGCGGAGACGCGGACTTGAGGAGAAGATCCCGGATATCAAAAAGACGCTGAGCATGGTGGAGTTCTTGCGCGATCGCCGAGTACGTTCGGCTTCCCTTTTTCACTTTTACCAGATAGTCGTTCTGACGGATCTTCCGGTACTTTGTCCGCGTATTACAGGAAGGGAAAGGAGCTGCGTCAGCATCCAATGGTGGTGTGGACACCGATGACGTCGAGGACGAACTCGATGACAATGATGGCGAGAAGCCTGCACCAATCAGAACAACATTCGAGCTTGCAGACACCCTCTATGCTGAGGCTGAGCTCGAAGAAACGGACACTGTATACTTGTGGCTCGGGGTAGGTGTCCTGTATCTTCTACATCCTTGTTTTTCTTTACCATTCATTTACACAGGCAAATATCATGCTGTCCTACAAAATACCTGCAGCGATAGAGCTCCTAAAATCTAAGCTCCAGGCCGCGAATACCAGTCTGGACAACACAGTCGAGGATTTGGAGTTCATCCGCGAGCAAATGACAGTCATGGAGGTCAACACAGCGCGTGTTTATAACTGGGACGTTAAGCGAAGAAGAGAAAGAAGAGAGAATGAACGACTGGCTGGAGAGGGGACGGTTGAAACATAGGAAATAGGCCTGTAGCCTTGTTACTCCTGGTGGTCTGAAGACCAAGATCACTTACACGCAAAAACGAACGACAGATCTTACATGGATTCATTCACACATTACATCATTACCAATAAACATCACCTGGCTACCCTGAGATTTGCGAGATCGGCTCGCGTTGGATTCGTAAGAATGGACAGCAGCTACACATCATCGTCGTCGCCATTGCTATCCTCATCTAGCACAAGCTTCCTTTTCTTCCCAGGCATATCGGAACCATCACCAAAACCGACACCAGCCTTTCTGCGTAGCTCGTCGATATTCACGTCACCTTCCTCTGCCCACTCCAACACAAGGTGTCGTCCGAGCAGGTGCGTGTGCTTGAGTGAATTAAATGCATTCTCGGCCTCATGGCGGTTAGCGAACTCTAGGAACGCGAAGCCACGCGAGCGACGGTCAAAGCGTTTGGGCAGGCGTACAGATTTGAGTTGACCATATGCGCTGGAAGGGAACGAAATAAAAAAAAAACATTTCCAATGACCAAAGGCACAAGACACGTCAGAAGCGTCACCCACCCGAAAAGATGTTGAATGTCCTTCCGTGTTGCCTCGAATGGCACATTCTTAACCAGCATCTTCGTCGTCCTCGCCTTCTCCCTTCCTACTTTCTTCTCTTCTTGCTCCTCGGCACCGCGCCCAGCAAACTTGACGTTGAGTGTGTGTCCATCAAGAACATATCCGTGCATGCCTTTGAGGGCCTTTCGTGCCATTTCTGCTGTATGAAACCCCACGAAACCAAATCCCATGCTCAAGCGCGCACCCGGACGCTTCGGGTCCGGCTTCGTCTGCAGACGAGCAAAGGCAAAGCCGGGGAGATGGCGGAATGCCACTGTGAAGCGTTCTGAAGAGGTTGCAAACGCGAGGTTTTTCACAAAGAGCGTCTTGCCTCCTGTGATGTCGAGATCGACATCATCCCCTGCATCTGGGTCTTCGATGGAAGCCGGAGTGACGCCACTTGCGACTTGAGAATTCGAGTAAGTCGGTTGGAACATTCCAAGCGGGCCCTTCTCGAGGTAGATGACAGAATTTCCAAGTCGACGGTATGCGAGGGCGCGGAATGCCTTTCGGGCCTCGTCTGCGTGTACAAACTCTATCACTGCCAGCGTCCCAGCAGGCGGGACGAGCACACGATGCAATTCACCGTGAGTACCAAACATCTCATGCAGCTGCTCCGTTGTTGTTCCATATGGGATATTCTTGACTAAGATGGTTGTCTCTGAACGTCCACGTCCTGAGAAAGCAGCGAGAACGACGCCGTGAGACTCCAGGTACAACTTTGTTTCTTGGATAACGTGTGTCTCGGCAAGAGCAAGCTTGACTGCGGCGTCGGACGACTCAGGGCCGAGAATGTCGGACTTCGACACATTCATCCGGTCAGCGACGGAGGATAGCACGGCATCACTCTAAGGATGAGGCTCAGTAAAAGATGGCCGGGCTACCAGCGGCGAGACTCACTCACATTCATATAAAGCATGCTCCAATTGAATTCCTTCCCGGCGGCTGCCTTGCGCTTCTCTTTGCGCTTCTCTTTTACTGACTTGAGTTGACTACCACTGGTTGCCGCGTTATTGTCCCGATCAACAGCGCCGATTATGTGCAGTAATCGGCCTTGAAATGTCTTCTTATCCAGAGTTCTGAAAGCAGTTAAGGCATCCTGAGATTGCGTATATGTGACGAATGCGAGACCCTTGGACTCTTTCGTGACGGAATCAATTGGGATGTGTATCTGGAAAAAGGATTCAGAACAGTGCCCAGGGAAACTCGCGAAAGAGGGCAAGAATGTCAGTATCTACTATCTTTGATATCCCAGCATAATCAACACTCCCCGAAGGGTCTGCTGTCCCTATGCAAAATTCTCATCCCCAAGAGGGATTGGGTTATAAGGGGAAATAACAACTCGCCTGGGTAGGATGGCCATCAATATTTCCTTGGTAAGCAAGGCACGGAAAGAAAAGGCCTTCCACACACCTGCAGAAAGAAAATCAGTAAAAAAAAACAAACCATCTTATGAATACGCAGGGAGTGTTAAATGTCGAAGGACAACCATACTGTAACAACACCTCCAGTGCCCAACTTCAAGTCAACACTCTTCTCGCCCATCTAGTGGCTCCGTCCATACTAGAAAAGCGTTAGACTCACCTGAGATACCGCTCCGAAAGGCTGGAACAAGTCACGTAACTCCTCCTCGGTACAGGTAAATGTAAGGTTCCGAACGAACAACCTTGCAGTATGGAGTATCGTCTCCTCAACTGGGATTTTCTCTTCAAATGTTTTCTGGTCCTGTACCTCACAGTCCGGCTGTTCAAACGCCTTTCCTGGACTAGCAACATCCCCAACTCCTCCTTTCATCCGTTGCCGCATCCATTCCAGGTCTGTTAGGTCTTGCTGAAGCTCCGTTGCGGGTGGACCCTGCGGCCTGTGTTGGGTAGCTGGTGCGTTGCCTTTCTTTGACGAAAATGAAAGCAGATCTTCTGGTTGGTCCATCCACGACACCGTTTTCTTCGCCTTGGATTGCATAACTTCCATGAACTCTTCGAAACTGGTGTCTTTCCTCTTGGTCGTCGCGGAGAAGGCACCAGAATCCGACTTGTGGTTGGATGCTTTCATTTTTCTATCAGTCAAAGTAGTGTTATGTTCGTCAGATGGTGAAACAAGGCGCCGTCGCTTGTTTGGCCGTGGCTCGGGTGCATCCTTGACACCCTGGTGTAACACTGGTCAGAAACCAGACCTGGAAGTGACGGATAAGCTAGGAAGAACACTCACGTCGATGACCTCAACCCTCACCCGAGTTGAATCGATGAATGTTTTATCATACCATTCCTTAGCTTTTGAAGCTTCTTCGTCTGACTTGAATCCGATAAACCCGAATCGCCGTGCTGTGCCATCTTGCTTGTGGGCGACCTTGACATCAGTAATTGTGCCTCCAGGACCCTTTGTTTGAGAGAAGTGCTCCTTGAGCAGTGCGGGAGTGATATATGACGGTAAATTTTTAACGATGAGACGAGACATGCCGAACAAAAAAGCCGAAGGGTGGGAACCAGGACGAGTCAAACGCGTGACGCGTGACCGTGTCAGACAGCGCGTCCCGACCACCCGCAGCCCCTTCTCTTCCTCTCCTTTCCCACTCGTCCGTCTTCTAATCTAATCTCACCTGTCAACATGCGTTCCTCGTCTTCTTCTCATCAACTCTCATACAGAGCAAAAGAGGGGACGCTGTCTGGTGGATCCGGATGTCTTATACTCAATTGCAAATTGATTTTGAATCTCCTGCATGCCCTCCTGGGCGAGGATTCCCATGGAGCTGAGTCTTCAACGGTCGTGGGACAGAAGCGTCCTCACATAGGCCCGCACACTCTCCGTAAAAAGCGGAGAAACCTCGGCATGATTCGATCCCGCGAGTCTGATCACACTCCTGTGCTCCTTCATGAGTTCGACCTGCAATACTTCAAGAGGTGTCAAGAAGACTACCCCTACTTTCAACTAATCTCTGATAACGATGCGGAAGACGGCCTTGTTTCCTTGGAGGAAGCTCTCATCTGTTTTCTGAGGGATTTTTGTGCCAGTCCGACTGAATCCGTAACAATCGATTGCGGTGACGTCGTCATCAATAGTCGAGGCGATCATGGAGGCATCGTTGATGCAAAGCCCTCTTGTCTTGAAGAGAAGTGGGCTGACTTTCGTAATATCTTTTTAGTCCCCCCGCTATACGCTGAGGGTATGGAGATGGGGCACGGTCATTTCTTCTCGTGGATTGATACCTTTATACAGTACGCTTTACACCAATCACCTGTAGAAGTATCTTCTAGCCTTCGCATCGTCATTTCTCCCCTCACCTCATGGGATAACACCTTTCAGACATTGCCTTTCCGCTTGGTCGTAGACATGGTACTTTCTTTCCGCCACCCGGCCATTTTCCAGCCATCGACAAGCTCCCAAAAAGCACAAGGTCGTGTCAAGGTTGAAACAGCAAGGCGTGGCCTCCTAAATCTTGCATTTCCACCACCTCCCCTTCCTAAAATTGTATCTTCCTCTTTCCAGGGAAGAATCGACGTCCCTTTCCTTTATGCAATGATGCAACCCGCTAGAGCGGTTCCACAGATTATCATGGACAAATTCTTACAGCCACAAGCACTTATCCCCACGCTCCTTCCTTTCCAAAAACGTACCGTCATGTGGATGCTCGGGCGCGAGGGTAAATCTTTCGGACCAGCTGGCGAACTCATTCTCAAGAACACAGACCCAGCGGCGTTGCCCGTTCTATGGCGGCGTGTTACCGTCCAACAGGAAGACGAACAGCTGACTTGGTACTATCACCGTCTCACGGGAACCCTATCGCCTGAGCGTCCAGGTCCACAGAACGTGTGTGGCGGAATCTTAGCAGAGGAACCTGGTTTGGGAAAGACGGTTGAATGTATCGCACTTGTTCTTCTTAATCCCGGCATCGGACGAAGCCCCTCGAACTCTTGGTGGGATCCCGAAGCCAGGATGACGATCAGGGAGATACGGGTATACAGTATATTGTTTTTTCAACCAGTGCGCGCTATTTACGTCAGGCTATAGACAAGTCTCATCGTCACGCCAAATTCTTTATCTCAGCAGTGGATTGATGAGCTTGCTCGACACGCCCCGTCACTTAACGTTCTGGTTTATCCTGGCTGGAAGGGCCTTTCACTCGAGCAAAAGAAATCGAGAAAGGTTTCTAGGAAACATGCAACACAAGAGAATGCCAAGGCTGTGGAGATCTCAGATACCGAGGAGACCGATGTTTCATTCCTAGATAAGTGGTCAGCCTACATCAATACATTCGATGTGTGTATCACTACATACGACACTTTACGGCGGGACTTGAACGTCGCACGCGCTGCACCTGATCGACCAGTACGAGGGACTGCCGAGTACTCGAGAGACAGACGGATGATCAGTCCGTTGGTCGGGTGTGAATGGTATCGTGTCATCATGGACGAGGTGAGGCCGTTTCATTCTACGGCATGACAAGTCAATTATCTTTGGTTTGAAGGTTCAGATGGTCGGGGGAGGGAAAGCATCGTACGTGTCCTGGTCTCCTCTCCGTTGACCTGGTCCCTCAGTCATGTTATCTGCACCAGCGAGATGGTGTCTCTCATCCCACGCCTTTCGTCCTTTGCTGTTTCTGGCACGCCTGCTAGAACCCGAGTTTCTGATCTATCCTTCGTTCTTAAGTTAAGGCCCGCGTAATTCCTTCACGAAGTTATGTTGACTCATACGCTAGGTTTCTTCGAGTTGACCCGAGCATATATCTGCCTAAGAATTGGAACAAACTCAAAGGGCCAAGCTTTGTTGCTGAGTTCACCTCTCTATTTCAGCAGTATGCTGTCCGGTTCGTTAATCTTGTCATTCGACTGCCAACTCGACCTTACTTCTTTGCCCAGGACTATGAAGTCAGAAATCAAGGATGAACTCACAATCCCTGCGCAGACGCGCTTCGTCTTCCCCATTCATCTAGGAAGGGTCGAGCGCCACGTGAGCCTTGCATCTACCTTTCTTGTCAAGAGGCTGATTAGTGCTTTTTGAGGTTTATGATGAAAATCTGGAAACTGCTCTGTCGCAGCTTCACCTCGACGCACGTGGGGTGGTCACTTTACAGAATCAGGAGGTCGACACTGCACTTTTGCGTACTTGGTTGCGAAGGCTTCGCCAAATATGCACCCACCCCCAAGTGGGTCAGCAGAGGCCTGGAGACAAGCTATACAAGCCTAGAGTCTTGAAGACTATTGGACAGGTTCTCGAAGGGATGAGGGATCAAAACTGGAGAAATGTCATGGATGATAGACGCAGCAAGGCACGAGTAGATCTCAAACTTCCCTGGGCTTCTGTTTGATGTCTCGTTCCCAGATCAATGAGATGATTACCTCAGCACAGATAATGCAGTATAATGCAGGCCTGGATCAACGCGAAGAAAAGTGCTTGGAAATACTCCTACGGGCCGAGAAAGATATCGACGAAGTCATCTCCGATGTTCTGTCCGCTATTGCAGATCATGACGCTTCTGGGACTAAGCTAAAGGCGGAAGCGGCGTCGCTTCGTGCTGGAAGAGGTGAGAAGTAATCTTCTGAACAGAATGCGGGAGATGACCACGAGCCACTGAAGGCAATGGTCATCCCATCGATGAAGGTGAATTGTCTTCCACGTGGGACGACGACAACAACAGTGAATCAGACCATGGAGGACTACCGAAGACACTAGCCGGCGAGGAGCACCACCACAAGTCTCGTGCTCTCCAGCAAAGGCTGCGCGATTGCTATCTTACATTGCATAGAGTCAAATTCTTGCAGGGTGACGTATATCACTGGATGGGTGAGGTGAAAGGTGCAGAGGAGACTGCGGCGTACAGGGCGGCAGACGAGCTACGCAGCAAGATGCTTAAATGTGTGTTCTCTCCTTTGTCTATCACACGTCTAATAGCATCGTTGGTAGTCACGGAAGAGTCGGCTGTGAGAGCCATGGCACAACTTAGGACTGATGTCGGGAAGAAGAAGCTCATTGAGGAAGACATCATTGTGGAGGTTCCTTATTGTCCCCAAGGTGGAATTCTTTCCACATATCTCGTATGTAATAATCATCATGTCATCGCACTGCTATGGCTAAACTACATCAAGCTTGAGGAAGCAGACGAGCTCATAGATCGAGTACTTAATGCTCAGTCTCGCTTGCTATGGAAGTGGAGAACGCGTATTTATAATCTTCTCACACAAAGCCTGACTGCCAACAATGCCGAAGGCGAAGCAGATGGACAGGAATACTCGAGAACATTAGATATTCAAGGGGAGGCAGAAGTTTATCTACAAGCTTATGCCGTGCTCCTGGCCGACCGTCGCGAGGTGCTATCCGCAGAACGGACTGTTTTGGCCATTCACGATGCTAGAGAGCGCAAACATCGGAAGACTACAGCAGCGGCGAGGGCCATTGCTACCGAGCTGGACGAGCCAGGCGCGGGATTGCTGACGGAGGACATCGAAGTACAGCCGGAACATGAAGTCCTCAAGAAAGAGTTGATGGAGGCACGCAAAAGATTGATAAAGAATTTTGGGGGACGGGCTGTGAAATCGGTCGTGGTTGATCTGACGGCAGTTGCGGCAAAGATTCCCAAGGAAGATGACCCAGAGAAGGTCCTTGCAAAGGCAGGAGCGTCGAGCCTTCGAGGATTAGTGTCTAGTCAAGGTCCGTGTTTGAAAAATTTAAAGGGATGTCCTTGCCGTCTCATGATGCAAACCATCTCAAGCCACCATAAACGACCAGATAGAAGCTGATCTTGCGCTTTTCCGCAAGGCGTTCAATGAGCGAATCCTGTGCGACCTCTCACTGACCCCGTGATTTTTTCACACGGACGCTGACGTGTTCCGGATCTAGATACTTCCGCCAATTGCAGGAGATCTCCGACTCTGTGAAGGAGGCAGAGTGGGGTGACGTCGATGTTGGGCTAGCCCTTGAGCGGAACGCGGTGGCCCAGGCTGAACTTGAGCGCAGAATCAATACCGGTCGTGCCAGGCAACGTTATGTATGCCCCTTTGCTCTCCCCTTCCGAGCGAGAAGTAGCCAACAATCCGTCCATAGCTCATCCATCTGTCCGAAGAACGAGGTGCCCAAGAAGACGACGAGGGATGCTGTATCCTCTGTAAAAGCGAGTTCTCCCGTGGATACATCACACAATGGTGGAGTTCGATCGTTGCGTCGCGCGCCAGTTCATCGATGCTAACGTCTTTCACAGCGCTCATGTGTTTTGCGAGGTAACGGTGTTATTTTTATCGGCGAATAATCACTCTTTGGTTGATGAGCCAACGATGTATACAGGAATGCATAAAAATGTGGTTGTTACGCCACGGCAAGGCGTGTCCCGTGTGCCGGTATGAGCACCCTATCTTACCGTATTTTCCATGCTATATGCACCTGGCTCCCCCAGTTTTCCTATCACTGTCGATGCACTGCAGCGCTTCTCGATTCAGACGAAAGATAAGGATAAGAGTACGCAACCTCCGGAGAAGCTTCAATGCGACGCTATTCCGAAGTCGCGCCGCAAGATCGAGTATAACACCGTTGGTCACGACCTGGTCTCTGAAATCGACACGATGGAAGTGCGCGGTAGCTATGGGACGAAGATCGATACGTTGGTGCGCCACCTCCTGTACCTCCAAGTTGCGGACCCGGGCGCAAAGAGTATCGTGTTCTCGGCCTGGGAGGATTCGCTACACAGTGCGCATTATTCCGTTACCTCGTATCAAGAGTATCGATGACAGCATCTCCATGATATAGTCATCGAACACGCCCTAACTAAGAACGGTATGTGCTAGTTCATCACGGGTGCTTAGCTACGTGTTTGGTTTTATTGGGCAACGATCAGGCATTTCATGTCTCCGGATAGACTCGGGAAACCGGAAACAAGACGCAGCAACTAGATTCCGCAACGACCCCGACACCCTCGTGTTACTTCTCCACGGGTACGTCCAAATGTCACCCGGACAACCTGGAGTCCTGTTGACTGACAGGCCGAACATAAGGGAACGACAGAATGCGGGACTGAACGTGACTTGTGCCTCTCGTGTTTTCCTCCTAGAGAGTGTAGTCCACCATTCATTTGAGATTCAAGGTTGGCCCTCCGAAACACTATCGGTGCCATCGATCAACTTCCTGACGAGGTTATATACTGTTACTGTAGCTATCGCAAGAATTGACAGACTGGGACAATTGCGTCCGACGGAAGGTGTGTCATTTGATAATCCATGTGACGTATACTTATCAGTCCCCAGTGTTTTGCTACTACGCTGAAGGCACGTTTACCCGGAAGGCTCCGACGGAGGGCCTCATGTGCTAATGATGACTTGCTGCAGACACGGTCGAGCGGAACATATTGGATCTCGCCGTACACCGGGGCTTATCGCTGTACACGGCCGACCGCGCTCGCGGCACGGTAGACACAGCGGCCTTCGTACCAGAAGTCGAGGACTCGATCGTAGATGCGCCTGCGAAGAAGAAGCAACAAAAGGGCGACTTCATATTCAGGTGCGCACCCTTTCACATCAAGTAATATCACAGCTGCGTAGGGGACGCCCACTCGTTTTTGGGTTTTGGTGTGCCTGCGCAACGGCTGGCAAGCAGGCACTTCCCGGGTCTGGGCGTCTGGGCGTCTTACGCGGATTGCTGACGTGGCTGAACAACGACCCCAATTACAGGCTGTATGATATGATGTCCATCTTGTTCCCGCATTTGTGCGAGGATGTAGAATTCCTGGTACCTCCGGACGACGAGGAGGACGATGATGTAGAGATGAGTCATTTTTCGGCTGTTCCTCCCATCGCCAGTATGAGCGCGGGTACAGCTGCCTCATCATATACTGCATCCCCCCAATCGCGTAGCAATCGACGTATCCACGAAAACGCTGCTGCAGGCCCGTCCAGACTTGGCTAATGGCCAACCAAACAAGCCGTCCCACGTCGTTCGTTTCAACTCATCAACTGATTGTATTGACAAGTTAGCAACCTCAATGTAATACTCGTGTGAAGTCTAAATTACCACCACCATGATCACACCGTTGTGCGCGAAGGCTCATCGTGTAATCAACGATCATGAGAAAGCGACGAGCACTATATCTGACGGGACGGGGCGGAAGTGGTGGCATGGGCGTGCAGGCGTGGGTAGTACTGTAGGACACGTAGTGGCAGTAGTGGCAGTAGATGTAGTGTGTGTGTGCATGTATGGACGGCGGTGCATTCGAGCAACACATTTTGCCGATGAGACACAATGGCGCTGGCGTCGTCATCACCTACCCCACCTTAAAGAAAACCCGATCCGGCGGTAGTCGCTTGTCCAACTCTTCGTTCCTCAGCACACTCCCCCTTGTAGCATGTGCAGGCACGCGGCGGACATCACCCCTTTCCTTACCTTTTCACTTTCACAGACAACCGTCCTGTCACGATGACGACACCTAGACCCGCCAGCCCCCCTTCATCATTCACAAGCATTACTTCACACTGGAACATTCATGATCAATATCAAACTCTGTCATGTTGTGTGTTCCAAACCAATGCAAATTTGTACTGCAGCACTGACTAGCGAGATGACAGGAAACTACTTTCACCGCGCGCGAGTAGAGGGAGAGGGGGAAAAACTTGGGGCATATGAATGAGCTATGAGGGGTATGACGGCCGTTCAATGAAAATGAAACGGGTTGACTGTATGCGTGCATGTGCGAGACCGGGTAAGTTGCAACGTGATAAGTAACAAGTAAAAAAAAGGAAGAAATGACGAAGGACGATGTGCAAAATCCTGAAAAAATCTAACTATCGCCCGTTCAGCGTGACCGCCCGTCCCAGCTCGCGCGCTTACGTTTGTTATCCTTATTCAGTACGAGGTCTTGGGGCGACACAGCACTCATCCCACGCTGGTGCATCCGTTCCCTAGGCATCGGCGTGCCGCCGACCGCCTTGTTCTGCACAGCTGGGTTCACGCGGGCCAAGTCGAGTGCAGTGCCCTGTCGTGCCTCCGCATGCATCGTCGCCGCGGTCTGGCTAGTACCAAGACTGTTACCGCCGCCATTCTGGAAATAATGCAAGTCCAGGAATGGTAGCGCAAACGAGTCACTGGCATCACCAAGGCCGTGGGGAATCATAAGTGCGTGCTCTGTGCCACTGCCGTTTCCAGCGCCGAGACCAGCGAGGTCGAGTGAGAGCGAGCGCGAAGGGGTGAGTGGTGGTGCGAGGACGTTCGGAAGGAAACGGTGCTCGGGGGGAGGGACCGAAAGTGATCTGCTCTGCTGCTGGTGTTGGTGTTGGTGCTGGTGGTGATGCTGGTGTTGATGTTGATGATGATGATGCTGTGCCGACTGGGAAAGCGAGCGTGCAGTGCGTACGGGTGTTCCCGGCGCAGACTGTTGCGCTTCGAGGTTAAGAATATCCTCGGGCACGACGCCAAAGCCATTCTGGGGCTGCGGCGGTTGCGGCGCGGTGCGAGCCTGAGATTGAGGTGGGGCCTGAGCCTTGCGCTCGACCGCGTCCATGGGAGCATCGATGTCCACCCCGTCCGGCTCGCCGTCATTAAGGTTGATGGCAGCAAGCTCGATCTCATCGATCCCCGGGAGAGCGGGCGTGTGCATCTGTAGCGGATGCAGTGCGAGTCCCAGTCCCGCGGCAGCACCGGCAGCGCCGAATCCAAATCCCGGGCCGTAGTCCACCGAGATGGGAGGCTGATGGGTGCGTGTGCCAAAAATGAGGTCACCAGCGTAGCTGGAGTGATGTGTCACCCCGTGGAAGGCGCTGCTCGGCATCATCTCTGGGTCGCTGAACGTGCTGAGTCCATCGTGCTCCGGGCCAGCCTCAGAGGCAAAATCATGGGCAAGGGAATGCGGAAAAAGATCGTAGCGGTCGAGGACGCCGTGGCTGAGATGAGCAAAGGAAAAAGGGGAATTTGAGCAGGGTGACATGCCACCGAAATACGACGGCGAGCTCGAGTTGGCGGTCGACTGGTCAAGGCGAGGATTCGCTGAGAGCCAGTCAGTGGGACCCCAAGCGGACTTGCCGACCATGGTCATGCCATTGGGACCAAGGCCGCGCCGGGAAAATGGGGAGTCGAAAAAAAAGTCGTGCGAAGAGGATGCGGGCGAGGCAGCGGTATTACCAGTGGACCAGGTGGCGGTAGAATGCATCGGGGTGTCCAGTGCAGACCAAGTCTGGGAGTGCGAAGAGTCAGTCACGTCGGATTGTGACGTGCTGGGGAGGAACTCGGGGATGGCCAAGGGATCGGTGGTGGAGGGGATGCCCACCTCACGAAAGGACTCGAGGTTCTGTTGGCGAGGTATCTCGGGAACGATGTGTTTCATGGATTCTGGGTTGCTGGTCCGCTTGGCGGCGTACTTTGGCACGTATTCGTCATCGTCGTCATCCCCGGAACTGTCGTCCTCCTCAGAGGCGTCAGGACTTAGAGGGACACTCTTCGTTCCACCCCGTAAAAAACCCTGGGTAGTGTAACGTCGCTTGCGACGAGCGGGACCAGTCTCGCGTGACGCGTGGAGTTGCTCGTCGGTGGCAGCACGCGCGGCGGCGGTGAGCTTCTTCTTTGCAGAGTTGCGTGGTTTGTATCCAGCTGCCTGGTAGAGATCAGGGAACGCATTGCGGAACCGATCACGGAGGTCGGTGGAGCGGCGATTCTGCTCCTGGAAGATTGGGTCCTTGACGATGGTTGCCCAGACAGTACCGTGCTTATCGTATCCAGCTTTGAGTGCACGGTCTTCTTCCTCTGTGAATGGACGACGTTTCTTGCTACGCGTCTTCTCGAAGATGGATGTCCCATCTGGTAAAGCGGAGCGTACTTTGGAGGAGAGATGGGTCTTGGCGTTAGGGTAGTGTTGCTTGTACGCGTCTGGGAAGTAAGTGCGGAAGCTGGGAGATGGTAGACACATGAGCGAAGTCGAGACCGCCGCACGATGACAGGAACACTCACCGGTCTTTAAGATCCACGGGAGAACGGTTGTCGAAATGTAAGCTAGGGTCATTCAAGATCGCTTTCCAGTTGCCGACGCCATGCTGTGAGACAGTAAGCACGCGATACCAAGCAAAGTATAGGACAGAGGAAGGGAGGGGAAAGCGAGAGAGAGACATACGCGATTGCAGCCTTCGACGAGCATTTGGGTCTCTTCCATGGTCCATTTCTTGCGGGCTTTTTTCTCCGGGAGTGCGGGGCTAGCTAGACGGCGGACCTTACCGCGACGCTCTTCGGACGGCGAGGGCAAGGGCAGACCAGTGTCATCTCGAAATTTGAAGGCGGGCACCTCGCGCTCCGAAGCCGGGGTTGCGAGTGAGACGCGGCGTTGCTTGGTGACGGAGGAGGAAGGGAAGGGAGCGGTGAATGAGAAAGTAGAGGTGTGAGTGCCAATGGTAGTCGCCATGTAGGGTAGGATGAGGATGAGGATGAGGGGAAGAGACGGAGCGGAGAGGTCTTTATGTTTATGACCAAGTGTTATCCATCAGCATCGCAAACGCGTGTTGGCCTCGCTGCCTGACGTCGACTCGACACGGCCCACCCCCGATCCCTCTCGTCACCCAACAAAGGTTAACAAGTCATCATCCGTGTCGCCTCGTTGCATCCTTGTGCATCATCTCATCGACCTCTCCTTCTTGCCCCAGCGGTCCGCTTCCCGGTACCTCTTACAAACCCGGTGTGTCCCATTCCATCCTCACCCCAATCACGTTCGTGTCGTGTCGTGGGGATATCGCCAGCTCATTCACATCGCCATTTCTCTCTCCGCCCGGCGCAATTCTGACCGCAGCGCGGGCTCGACTCTGTCTAGAGCAGCGCACAATCCATCCATCACCACATTGTGATCCATCCCACTGCTTCTAGTACAGCTTCATTCACAGCTAAGTAGCGCGTCAAGCATCAGTGCAGCACATTACTCATTACACCAGTTTAACAAAGGCAGTGAATCGGCAATGAAACCGACCCGACCACACTTACAAACTACGCCGACACGAGTAATTCCGGGGCAATACGTTCCGCCACGCCGTCCAACTTCTTCTTCCAAGATTCTAACCTTTCTGCAAGCTTGCCTATCTGGCCGCGAGATAGGACCCGCGGCTGTACCCAGGTGATGACGGCCTTTTGGTCAACCTGGTCGATTGAACCCCGGATCAGCTTCAGGCTAACCGCTTTCGTCAACATCATATTAAAACAGAAGAGCCGGGAAAGAAGGGGTACCTCAGCGCCTTCATGATAAGATGCTCGACCTCGTCCAGTGGCAGTCTGGTCTCCTCTGAAATCGTTTGAAATGACATCGTTCGGTCATAGGCACCCCGCGCAAACACGGATTCGATCAATGCCATGAGGCAGATCTTCTGCCGCAGGAACGGATAGTTTCTCATCAGTATCGGCTGAATTTTCAATCGCCCATCAGATCTCGACTTCTGGCCTCGAGGGGGTAATTGCGCACCTCCTGCCCGAAAAGTGGGCTCTGTGCTTCGAATTTACCGATATTACCCTCATTGAATGTGAAAAGAAGCTTCTTGATCCATTCGTGAGGCGTACCATCCAGCGAGTCGAGTATGGGGTGCATTAGCTACGCAATACAAGTGTATTATACCAGAACGCCGCAAAGATAAGCGCAGTTCTGGGCTCACAGTCAGTTGAACGACGTACCAGCTCACCAAAGTTGTAGATCGTCTCAGCCAGGAAGGCTGAAAGTGCCAGGTCATGCGCACGTAACAGACGCTCGTCCTGTGACATGTCCTTTTCCAAGTCCACGCAAGCGAGGTAAAGTAGCGAGTTCCTGTAATACGGTGCATATTCGGCCTTTGCCTACTCGGTCGTACAAGTTCAACGCAACCCCGGAACATATACAGATTAGAAGACGCACCTTGTAATAGTCGGCCGCGACGCGATAGTATGCACCATTAACGGTATTCTCGACCGCATCCAGGTTATCCAAGATCTTCCACGCGGCATCGATGTCTGTCTTGCTTCCTTCGAGATCACCGAACAATAGCTTTGCATGCGCAAGCGTGGAGAGGACCAGGACATGGGCATCGGGGGACTGTTCTTGGGCTATGCGAGAGATCAAGTCTGTTAGGAATTCAAGGTGTTGTGCGGGGTCTGCGTGTCCAGAAGTGATCAACAAAGACTAGAACGAGAAGAAGGGGGTTCCACGTACTGTCTATATCTTGCGAAATCTTGATACCCATCTCCGCAAGCCTTAACGGGTTTAGACGCTCCTCGAAATCGCGCACGAAGCGCGAAAATACATCGACACGATACGGTTTCGCGAGAGGATAGTCGAAGAACTCGTCAACCTTTTGCGTCAGCTGATGCCACAGTCTACACACAATTCATTGGACACATCAGACATTCGATCTGCGAAGGTGCGGGGACGTGTATGCGCACTTGCGTGAGTACAAGTTCTGGAAGGATTCAAAGAAGGGGTGGAGGTCGGAGGGAGTGGCGGAGATAGCGGTTGTAAGATACTCCTCGACATCGAGTTTGGGTGGTTTTTGTCTGTTCGAGGAAGACTGTGCCGAGGACGACATGCTGATGCTGAGGATGAGAACGCGCACGCTGCAGGCGCTGTATTCGCTCTTCGCTCTGACGCGTCCCCTGCTATTTGTCCTTGTGTATGCAACCCTCGCTCGGTAATTCGGCCCGAGGTAATCTGTGATCCCCTCCTTATATATATATAAATAAATTATCAGTTTTGCGACATGTACCGTCTTCTCACCTACCTGCGCGGCCAGGAGGCCAAACACTAGTGAGAGGCTATCTTTCATGACGCTAGGATGAGGATGCATCCTGTGAAGATGGCTGGCACACATCAAGGGAAGGTGTCTGATCTTAGCTGACGAGAAAAGTTATATTGAGCTGTGACAACATCAAGATGTGGGATATGCCCAGTGGTACCTTTACAGCCAAAGCCTCTGGCGGTCTTTCCTGGAAGGGAACGCTCCAGTCAGTCCTCATACTCTGACTACTGACATGGTACTTCACAAAGCTCCCATAGATCATGATGACAGGGATCCATTATTCACGACATCCCCTCAACTATAGTCCAAATATGGGACGAGACGATGTAGGCTCTCGTCTCTGATGACATTCCTTTCTGATCGTCCTTAGGAATGCTCCTGTAATGAATATGACGTTCTCTACTGCTGCAGAGTCTCTAACGGGGGCACGGTCCAATAGTTCTGAACCTTCAGTTCTTGCAAGTATTGGCTCCGATCGTACCTTCACTGTTTATCACATCCGAACTGTTAAGGCTGAAAGTCGTATCGTCATGCAAGTACATTTCCATCAACCTGTTGCTACATCGTCTCAGCTGGGCCATAGATGAATAACAATGATCTCTCATGGTCCCCTGTCATACTTCTTCGCTTCAGAGGATCATAACGTTTGACGTCCGTCGTCTTGATACGCTTACACAAATGGACAAAGCACACGTTTCCGTCGTAACGTCTTGCGATTGGCCACCCACTGGCATGGCGTGCATTTCTGGCAGATAGGAGCGGACCCTGGGAATATGGCAGGAAGGCCACGGCACTCACGGCTGGGGTGAACTACACAAAGCAAATGCAACGTGTACTCGCAACGGCATTCAATGTTAATGCGCGTTTCGTACTTTCCGGCTCCGATGACGGCAATGTACAAGTATAGAAAACGAAGGCTTCTGAGAAACTCGGGGTCGTCACCGCGCGCGAGCGTTCTGTGATCGGATATCGCGACGCGCTAAAAGGGCGATGGAAGAGGGACTCCGAGATTGGCAAGGCGCAGCGGTACGAGTTTTGATCGATTGACGCGTGTTCTCGTGCTAATGCAACTGCTAGGAGTCGGCACAATCCAAAGCCTGTATACAAAGCTTCCCAGCTGAAGCGGACAATGGAAGAGGCACGGCGCGTCAAAGAGGAACAACGCTGGTAACATGTACTTGCGGTCGAGAGCAAACCCAAAGCGGAACGGAAGGTGGTAATTGCAGAACAGAGCTAGTCTTTGAACCTCCGTCCCACCTTGAAATTCTGCCTGCTTTCTCCTTGCCAACCGTTCGTTGTGTGAACCGGTGCACTGAGGAGTGCCATAAGCAAGGACATTGGCGTCATCTATCTTCTATAATGTATTGACATAGCGCCGCAGACTAAAATCGGATTTTCGTTATCACCCCGAATATATTAAGTGAAAGGTCACTGATGATCAATATGCTCCCATATTCCAGGTTGTGTTTTTCTTGTGTTTTTCCCCATAAAAGATTATTTAGCAACCTTCAGTGTTGAACCGACGGGACAGGACTCGGAGAGGTCGTCGTTTGTGTCTTCTGATCAGTTGAAATCACCCTGCTAGCAGAGTATTCTCCGAAAACCCAATATATGAGCATATCAATCGCCTCATCAACTCCAATGGAGGGCCCAATAGCCCGATGGGTAGTTTGGCCATCTCTGGTGAAGGCGAAACGCCGTGTCCACTGAGGGCTTTAAGCGGCGATGGCCGTATATTACCGAGTCACCAGGCACACGCAGAAGTGGAAGTTGTTTTGTTTCAGACTACTGCACTGTACTCTACAAAAACTGCGCGACGTGAATCATTCACACTGCTGAGTCCGGGAAGGGTACAGAGAATACGGGTCGCCGTGTAGGGTCAGCCATATCCTCGAGAGATGTGATCATTGCCGAGACGTTCGTAGATGGTCCTTGAGCGAGATCCATGCGGTTGTCTTTGTCCCAGAAAGAGAGTAGTCAGACACATGCCTGCAAAGCGTTCATCGGAAGAGGGAGACGCACAATGTAAAATACAGCGTAAAGCTTGCCTAGCATAGCTCGGAGTGCGGGGCACCACATTTGTCGCTGCCCCTGCGAACAAGAGCATCCGTAGGTCAGTGGACAGCAATCGATGACGGTTGATGCAAAGCAAATTAATTATATACAGAGAAGCCACGTACAGGATGTGTTTTGGTAAAAACTAA
>QFEA01000701.1:9499-22495 GCA_003315975.1 Lactifluus echinatus | reverse complement strand
TGGCATTATTTTTCAAACACGTTACTAGATCCCAGCAAGGGCCGCTCGGGGTCACCTCGATCGCGGACGGCGCGTACAGCACTTCCCCTCAGTCGCTCACACCACATGAGGAGAGACAGAACCCTCAGGATTCCCGTCCCAAGTCACGTAGATCGCTCACGTTAGGAATTTCGCTTGCCGCAACCAATCTTAGACATCGCGGCTCCTTGCGCTCACCAACGGCACTCTTGCAGAACGCTGGCGGAATAAGGACTACTACTGGTGATATTTCAGCCAATATTTCAGGAAGGGTCACCCCAAGATCCCAGGATCTGTCAGATGAGTCGGTTAGTAATACGTATCCTAGACAGGCCAAGACTTCCGAAACTCACGCAAGTGATGTATCTATGGCTGGGGAGGCAACGGTTTACGAAGGGGATTGGGTAACATCTCTCATTTCACTTTGTTAAATTCTTTTTACTGAGACAGGCGAAAGGCCAGATCTACTCATCGGGGCATGATTCGTGAGAGAGTGTCCACACGCGGCATAATCCGCCCACTAGAACCAGATAGTGAGCTGCCTGCCATGCAGGTCACTCCAGTACTCGTCGGCGCCCTCTCCGAGCGCGCGGTCCGGCGGTACGTCACGGGCAAGGAACGCTTCGATAAGAAATTCGCACGTACTATCAAGCGCATTGAGAAGCAGCGGCTGAGGAATCTTGATCGTGCGTCCAAGGACATGAAACAGCACATAGCAGTCCTACAGCACTACGTCGACCGCGAAAGTAGGGCCACCAACGCCGGGATCGCGGACACGGACGGGACGACGGAGGAGGCGCTCAGCGCGCCGCCCAGCTGGAACATGGCATGGGCGCTAGATGAGGATGAACGGCCGCCACCGAGCAGTATTGTCGCGCGGCGGGACACGGAGGAGGCGCTCGAGCTCGCGCACGTCGCGGACAAGGCAATACTCGCCTCGGAGCGCACGCTCAGCGCGAATAACCTCTGGAACGTCGTGGTCGGCCTCCTTTCAGCCGCGCCGGGTGGTTACCCGAACGAGCGGGATACACAGCGCAGCAGCAGCAGCCCGACGTCGGCCGACGCGACGAGAGCCGCAGTCGGTGCGCACAGAGCGACGCGTCTGCAGTCTCTCCTGAGAAGGAAGCGCCGTGCGGGCCCTACGTCAAGTAGTGGTGATGAGAGTTCGACAGATGACTAGCTGGTCGTCGTTTTGCAGTGGACGCGAGGCGAGGGATAAGGTTTACCGTAGATAGATAAGATGGCTTTCGTTTTGCGATGATTTGATGCACTCAGTAGATGTTGACTCGCTGTCGTCGATTTTAGAATATCGAGCTGGGTCTAACCGATCGTATTGTACATGTACGCTGTATACGGGTATCGAATACATTGTCTCCTGATCTGACACACTGACTGTCGGTGGTGCCTTGGGTTTAGGAGCGCCGACATACACAGCGAATCGAAGGGCTACGTCCGGTTACCGATAACCAGCTTACGCGTGTTGTGATTGTTGTGAATGGTGAATCCGACTCGCTCGGAGACAACGGCGACGGCGCAAGAGGACAATAATTTAAAATTGCCGCAGTTCCATTCAAGCCCGGGCCCGGAGCCGCAAAGAAAGTTACGCAGACCGAGCGAGGAAGCGGATCCGCCGGAGGACGGAAAGCCGACTCGGATCCGCGACTCGGATCAGTTTAATTTGTTTTTTTGTTGTGTTGAAAAAAGTAGATCTATCTATAGATAGAAGGAAGCACGTCAGACAGGCGGATGATTCGATTCAGACTTGCAGCAATATAGATATAGCGATGAAGGTTCTGAATCTACAATTATTATATTGTCGTTTGTTGTGGAATTTCGGGTTTCGGGAACATACTGTAGCATAGCAGATGAGTTAGCATGACAAATATAAGTTACTTGTCCTGAAACTGTAACCGAGAACTGCCGAACACTGGTTTTGTCAGACACCCGCAGATCAGCCAACCAGATCTACGGAACCACGCCCTTAGTAAATCTATAATATATTGATTATCAGAGCAGTTTGTCGCCACGCGCTGTAGACTGTAGGTTACATACACATGTTTTCTATTGTCTATTGTAATGATTGCGAACGTTCATAAAAGGAGAACACCGCCGCCCTACCTACATGTGAGAGTGACCAAGGAAGGGGAAAGCCATATATGCAGATATAGCATAATCCTGCAGTACACGGTTGGATCTATGTGAACGCTGCCTTGTGCCCCACAGCAGTCAGCAAGGGATCAGGTGTGTACCTCTCCATCTGGTCTGCGGATTAAGGGCACTGCCGTCGGCCCTCCGTCCTCGCTCTGCTGCGTCTCGATTGTTTTCTCAATCCCGTGGTGCACCTCATCTTCGCGTCGAGCACTGGCGTCAGGCACTGCCGTCGGGGCGTGCTCATTGCTCCCTGTGCTCAACTGAGCGGCCATGAGCGCGCGGAATCGTGAGTTTTCGCGCTGGACCTGGGACAGTTGGTGATCGTCAATTTGGAGCCAAGGACTAACTTAGCAGTGATCACGTACAAGCTCGTGGTATGTCCCAGTCTCCGTAATATGTCCGTCTAGAAGGAGAGGGCATACGCAACCATGAGGGGCAAAAGTATTGATAAGCGCACCTTCTAGCACCACTATTCGCTCGGCCCTTGCGATCGTCGAGAGGCGATGTGCGACGAAAAGACACGTCGTATGACGGGAACGAAGGATCTTGTCAATGGCATCATTCACCTGAAGCCATCCATTTATTAAACACGCCCGCAACCGAAGAGATGCAAGCTCACACGACGTTCCGCAGATGCATCCAAAGAGCTGGTAGCCTCGTCAAGGGCCAGGATAGAAGGCTTTTTGAGCAGGGCGCGAGCAATGGCAAGGCGCTGGCGTTGACCACCGCTCAAACTCAATCGGCCGACTGATCGGCTTCGATTGTCAGTACTAGCACGGCGTTCAGTGGACGGAATTCGCCCACTTTGCGTATCAAAACCGTCCGGTAATCCCCATACGAATTCACAATTGGCTTCGCGAGCGGCGGCTTCGATCTCCTCCCTAGTTGCACTCTCGTTTCCAAAGCCGATGTTTGACGCTATCGTGCCCGTAAATAGCACGGGATCCTACGAGCAGGATGGCCCATCAGCTCGACAGCAAGCATGGACGGTTGGCTGACAATGCACCTGAGGAACAACACCAATAATGTTGCGCCAAGATTCCGGTGTGAATTCACGGATATCTGGGATGCCAGCTCAAACGAAGTCCTCCAGCATTTCGAAGATATGACGTACCCTGCCCATCGTATGTAACCTTACCTCGCACAGGATCGTAGTACCTCAGCAACAGGGAATGCACCGACGACTTGCCGCCCCCACTCTTCCCACTATTCCGGGTGACAACCTCCTGAGAATTGTATAAAATCAAAGTGCAGGTAAGACGTACACGACAGCCACGTTCTCTCCGACTTTAACGTCTAGGCTGAAATTTTCCAGCACATTGACTCCACGTCGCGTCGGGTAGCTGAATGTAATATTCTCAAATCGTAGGGGCCCAGAACGCTTCGGATCAAGTGTCAGGCCCACACCAGGCTGGATAGCAGGTGTTCTGTCGAGGAGCTCAAAAATACGTGTCCCTGCACCGATTCCACGCATTATAGATGTCTGAAGACGTTCGATTCGCGGGTGCTAAACCAGAGTGAAACGATGGCTTACAAAGAAAGATCTGGAGTACATAGAGGGTGAGCCAAACGACTTATCGCAAGGAAGAATTCGTGTAGGCAGAACGCACGTGATCATTTGGAGGCCACTGCCGACATAGACGGTATACATCAACAAGCTGGTGAGTTCCCCTACAGATATCTGTCCATGACTGACGAGAGACCCTCCTAAGTTAGAAGATAAGACATTTCATCTGGGAAACAGCAGCTCGAAAGGCTCACGAACCATAACCTAGTAAAGCCAATAACGCAACATTTCCGCTCCACCCCGTGCTACCGAAGAATATGCCGCTGGCAACTGCTTCGCGCCGGGCAAGTGTCAGGACACGATCAACGCGCTCAGAGAACTTCTTCTCCTCATAAGGGATTGCATTGAAGACTTGAACTGTGCGAAGGGCAGCTAACGCCTCCTGGGCGACCTACACATCATTGATCAGTAACTTGATTCGAAGCAACAGGAGAGATCTAGCACTTTGGTCATATCTCCTAGGGCCTCCTGCGTCTTATTGGAGAGCTTCTTCAAGTATCTTCCATAAAATACCTGGGGTAAAGTCGCTATAAGTACGTGAGTTGGATGGGAGAGAAGGGCCGCTGACTGCACCAAGCGAAATCGGAGGGACAATAGCAAGCATGAGAAAAGTAAGATGCGAGGATATGTAAAGCATTGCGCCAACTTAACCGCACCCTGGTCAGCCTATACCGCAAGAAATCAAAGTGGAGACGCGTACGGCCAGCAAAGGACATCACCACAGCACGGAGGCCATCTGATAGGTTCTGTGTGACGCTTTGTACACCCGTCAGCGAATGGCTGGGTCAAATAGTCAAGTGCCAAGACGGGCCAATGATACTAACCTTTCCCCAACAATGCTACTGTCAACGCTCAGACGACTTAGCGCGTCGCCTTCGCCACGCTCTACAAATTCGACCTCCTGTCGAAGGGTAGCAGCATAGGTTCGTTCACGTAGGCGGGCGACGATTCGTTGACCTGAGCTGGGGATTAACACTCATGCTTAACGAGAGAGTTGGCAACGCACCAGACATGCGCATGAGGAAAGCGCGCCCTGCATTACAAGCACCACCAACAGTAAATACGAGAAGAAGACCGGCAGTTGCTTGTGTGAGCGAGACGCCATACGGAATCGTCTGCGGACAGAGGATGAATAAGAGCTCCATTATGGTAGGGGGACAGGGCGTATATAAAGCCTCTGGCTCGAAAACATAGGACGTGAGATAGTGACCTACGTACCGGAGTTGGAGAGGTGAAATAGTCGATCAGCTTTCCGACCGTGAATGGGATGCTTAGCGACACAGACGAAGAGACGAGCAAAAGGCCAATAGCGGTGAGGAGGGGGCGACGCTCTGGCCGGGCAAGTGCGACGATCTTGCGGAAAGAAGAAGAGGTAGAAACGGCGCCGTCATAATTAGATGAAAGGGAAGCTGGGAGAAACCGAGAAAGGATGGAGGGACGCGTAGAAAGGGAGGAAGAAGGTGTGGTGGGCTGCAATGGAGTTCGTGAACAAGAAGTGGCGACGAAGAAGCGCTTCGCTTGCACCGAGACGAAAGGAGGCGGACGCGACGGCAGGTGTCGACAGCGAGAGAGAGAGAATATGCGGCCACGCAAGCCGTTCGCGGTGAGAACGAGCATCATCGAGTGCGCGCTCGGCGCAGCGCAGAAACGCAGAGCTGACTGGTCAGTCTCAGGTCTGAGTCAGCCCTCGGCTCGCCGCTGCTCGCGACACCATCGCCCATTCTTGGGCCAGTATATAACTAACTGCCGAGGTCCTGGAGCCAACTGAACTGCCTATTCAATTGTTGGCTTCCTTCGAGGCCACCTTTATTGTCGATCGCTGGCGCTCCGGGCGTTGTTGGGCTTATTATTTTCTCTTTTCGCAGAGCCTCGGTAAATAGCTTCAGTGAGGAACTATCACGTAATTCAATCCAGGGAGCCCGCAGACGTCGACAAATAATTTCAATTTCGCCGTACTACTGCTTCGAAGATCATGTCTGTCATTTACGATCTACCGCGGTAGAAGTTGACAATGATCCCAATGTGTTGAGAATCAAGGAATACATGGACAGGCAATTGGTCACAGTGACTATAGGGGAATATTGGGTAGAGTTTATGCCTTGGATGAAATACATCCCGAGCAGGTCTGTCAAACGTCAAAAGTTTGTCAGACAGAAGCTCCCCCCCTCCCCCTTCTTGCTCACCGCAGTGAATGCAACCCTAACGAGGTTTGCAAAATGGAGACGCGATGCAGAACGCTTTCATCAAGAAACCAATGTCATGTTTCTCGATTTGTTGGGAAAAGTCCAGAACGACTTGGTCTCTTCGCGCCCCTTGATTATATGCGTCCTCCTGAACTTGTGGTCCCAATAATAACAGGCGAACGGGGCATCGACCGTACCAGCATGTGTGCCAATCTCAACAAACAGTACGAGAGCGTTTCGGGCTCTCAGATGTAGAGAGGGCTTGGTGAAATGTTGCGAGTCTCCACGCTCGCCTGCTCACAATGCATGTTCACTTACCCCCGAACAGCGCAGCACTGCCGCGTCCGAAACAACTGCAGGCGCGCTGTCGTCGTGGTGTCTCGCAACACTCGCATCCTCAGACCCAAGCCCGTGCCCAAGAAGAGCTCGACATGGTCGTCGGCCGCGAACGCCTCCCGTCCGCACCTCCCGCACACGCATACGGTGGCGGCCATCCCTTTCATTCGGTATCCCGCAAGTAACGGTGACGGACGACTGGTATCAGGGGATCTGGATCTTCATTCCAAAGGGCACGATGTGCATCCTGAATATATGGCAGTGCAACCACCAAGTGGAAGAATATGGCGCGGATGCGGCCGAGTTCAACCCTGCGCAATTCCTCAACGAGCATGTGAAGCTGGCTCCAGAACCGGCGTCAGACGCAAGGGAAGAAGGGCATATGTCATATGGATTCGGAAGACGGTCGTTATTCATCGATATTGCGACGATCCCGTGGGCTATGCGGTTTGAGCATCCGAAGGACGCCGGGGGGAACGACGTACCCCTGGACGCCGATACGGTCATCGCCGAGAGCCTTGTCTAGTAGGTTCATTTAAAGTAGGTTCATTTAACCTATCTTGGGGCATTTACAGTGCTGACTAGGCGGGATGTACTGTTGCTGGGCCTATCCCATATTCGTGTCAAATTCGGGCTCGTTTCCCAGAAGCTGCTGCCATGCTAGCCGAAGCCCGCCAGCGCGAGCGCTTATAACTAGTTGAATCGCATTCATGAATCTGCATTTACATAGCGCAATGCGCTTAGCTTCGTGTCTATATATTAGCTACGGCATTAGAGTTGCATCAGCAACGTCATAATTTACTTTTTGTCGTTCGTCGTAAAGTATATTTGCAATATCAATGGGCGGGGGGAAGACTCATCCAAAGCTAAAGCATTTAGGAAGTCACGGTGTTCCAATGCTATACTATTTTTTATACGCAAGGCGATGACAATTATCAAGCATTCTAGGACATGTTTTATAACTTGTCCCACCCGGGATGGATTAGGATTATATGGCTTATATGGCTGTCGCCACGAGCCGAGCTGCTGACATCATCACGATAAAGTGGTTACAACGGCCTTCTGTTGAAGACGACCACAGTATCGAGTATCGAGCGAATTTTGAAGATGGTCCCTGAGACTTGGACCCCCACATCATGGAGAAACAAAAACGCTGCCCAGGTAAGATCGGTCGAGGCGCCCATGTTGTGATGTCTGGCTTAGTTGCCATATTTAGGCCATCGAATATCCCGACCAGGTCCACCTTGCCAGGTGTGGAACGGTGCCCTGAAAGCATCCCCTCGTGATGCTCACCAGACGCTGTTGTGTTCTCTTGTGGTGATAGAGTCCTAAGCAAAATCAAAGCCTTGCCTCCCCTCGTCACTCCGTCTGAGGTGCACTAGGAAATCTCATCATTCTCTTCGCTGGCCACAGCTCAACGCGAAATCCCTGCTTTTAGATAGAACGGCTTCGGTATCAGCTGGGCGCCGTACAAAGGAATGAAGCATTCCTCCTACATGCCGGTGATTGCGCGGAGAGCTTCGAAGCTTGTACCCAGGTTCGTCCATTTTATCGTACATCACCTCATCTGAGCTGGTTTATAACCCATCCATCAGGAAAATATTTCCGCCAAAGTAGGACTTATACTGTCATTTTCTCTCATTTTGATCTGGGGTGCTCGCCTCCCTGTCGTAAGTCTCCTCATCGCGGATCGCGGCTCTGAGCGATGGTCCTCTTGGCTGATGCTCTAAACAGGTCCGGATCGGGCGGATCGCCGGACAATACGCCAAGCCGAGGAGTAGTGCAACGGAAAGAATCGGGGACCGTGACGTCATGACCTTTCGGTAACGCACTTTCCAAGTTATTTATTTCTGTCCTTTTGACAGACTAGCAACCAACAGTGGTGACAACGTAAACGGGTAGTGCAACCAATGCATGTTTCACACCCGTCTCTGATCCTTTGATAAGCCTCCATCATGATGAGCGGATGCCAGATCCAGAACGACTATTAAGGTATGTCTTCCTCCACCAAACGGTTGTTCGCCGAACGGTTCCGAGTCAGCGTAGCGCATACTTCCACTCCACGGCGACTCTGAACTATATCAGAGGCATCCTGAGTTCGGGGTTCGGTTCCCTGCATCACCCACGGGACTGGTCATTGTCTCATGTCCGATCGCCATCACTGAGGTGCGTGGCAATGTAGACGTATACATTCTACTTTGCCGACCACGCATACGCAGAGCGGAATACGCATCCATCTCGGAAGGGCTTGCTGATGCTCTCGATTTTACTCGGACAATTGGCTTAGACTCCGGCCGAGAAGCGCAGAGCTACGAGCGTGGGGGAGGCCGTGGTGTCCTGGGGGAGGCTGACTTATTCACCAGGTATCGTTGTATTTCCCGCTTAAATGTTGTTAAACGCGTCCTGCGTTAGTCACGAAGGCCTCTTACTCGATTACGAGGAAGCCATGACTCGGAGATACCCCATACCAGATTCGACCGTTTCCCGCGAACCCGGAACAGCCGCACCAGAGAACTTGAAATACTATAATACCTCTGCGCACTTTCTCTGGGTTGGGGATAGAACTAGGCAGCTGGACGGCGCACATGTCGAGTATTTTCGGGGCATCCGGAATCCGATAGGCGTCAAAGTTGGGCCTTCCATGGCTACGGACGAACTCGTGACTCTTCTCGACAGTCAGTGCTTTACTTGCGTGCGCGGTGCTTGTCTAGGTACTTTTGCGGCTGATCAGGCTCATAGTTGTTAATCCGGACCGTGAAAGCGGGAGAGTGACTCTGATAACCCGCTATGGCGCCGACAAGGTCCATTTCTTTCCTGATCCCTCACTCTGCAGCGACTAATTTGTACGACCCCCAGATTGATTTACACCTCGCACATGACATCAAAGCCGTCCAAACCTCTGGGCATCCTGTCATCTGGGTCTGCGATCCGATGCACGGGAAGTGAGTATATAGACGGGACTTGGTCCATATATTGTACCGTGCATTAACGGTATCTGTTGCCATTCAGCACACTCGTAGCCTCAACCGGCCAGAAGACGCGCCACTTTGGTACTATCATCAGCGAGCTAACCTCGTGCCTCCGCATCCACGTCGAGTGTGGATCACAACTTGGCGGTGTCAGTCTCGAATTTACGGGTGAGTTTAACAAGGAGGGCTACAGCGTGACCGAGTGCCTGGGTGGGAGCATGGAACTCAGCGAGGAACAGCTTGGCCTTCGCTACCAGGTGTGCCTAGCCCGGATCCCATTCATCCACTTGCTCACCCACCAACTTTCTGCATTTTCTTAGAGTTTTTGCGACCCCCGCCTGAATTTTGAGCAGTCCCTTGGTTAGTTTCCTTTTCATTTCTGTAGTCTCAGCCTCGGTCGTGTTTTCGTGCTCATGCCACTCACTTCACGCCATCCCTCCTATGTCTAGATGTTGCGTTCCTCATATCTAACCACTTCAAGAACCAACGACGGGATTATCGTGCGAAGGCACCCACAGACGTTTTGTACTCTGAACTTGGAGGTAAAAATTTGACGGTATGATACACATCTGAAGGCAGTTACAACAGTGGAAACCTTGAGACGAGACCCATAGGCTGTACGTCTCCAATGTGTGCGAATACTGGAAGAGATAGTTTAGTTCAAATGCTATTCCTCTCGCTCTGGCGATTTCGGTAGGAAGTTGTATTATATTGAGATGGACAAAATCTAAGCGCGCAGCCGAAGGAGTACACAAATCTGTCTTAGCCTCGGCGCAGGAAACCTTAGGAGAGAGGGCTATCTTATTCAAAGCCCACAACATAGTCGCAGTGTAGCTTGGGAGGACACGATAGTATTCAGGTAACATAGTACAGGTGGGCTAATCAAAAGACTGGGAAGTGTATGCTGCCTGAGTGTGCAGCTCCAGTTGCGAAATACTTTGACTTTGTCCCTGAAGCACGTTGATACGATATGGAGGGGTCATTAATGTCCGAGTAAGGGGCATACCTCGTCCGGAGCGCTATCAGAAGCACTTGTCTGTTGTCTCTGCGAAGAAGATGGGAGGATGCGAGTAGAACCGGAGATAAATGACAGCGCCCGGTTCGCCGTTTGGGAGTTTGCTGGTGGTCCAGGGAGAACAGGGCGATTTCCCTTGGAAGACGCTGAGAATCAGAACGGGCAGTCGGGATGATCCGAGAGCTCACACTCGATTCCATGGACTGTGAAGTGGATTGGGGAGTTTCAAGTTGGGAGCTTGTTGGCATCAAGACCGTACCTGTGAGCCATGGTACTAATGAATAGTTCGCTATTGACACTCCTCTCGACCCACCTTGCTCAGCGTGCCGAATGAGATTGATATCTTTCCTTTTGACCGGCTCAGCATTGTCGACGTGTGCTGATAATACATGTAGAACAAAGTCATTGTGTGACGCGGTTGTAAACCGGCACCAGTCCCAATGGCAAGAGTGCAGAGTGCTGCTGTTGCTGTTCATGGGTTGCTGCTACCGGGGTGAGCGGGCCGTTATGTGCAGATGCAGGGATGTGTTCCCTACAATCTCCGTCATTTTCGATCCGACTGTCCTAATTACCCGTAACTGCCGTCTTATACCCACTAGCATAGTGTGTGGGTGTGTGCGAAGGCAATATTACCTGGCTGGCCGACAAGCGCCCACTTCCAATCCAACTTGGGTTTGGCAAACGACCACAACAACAACAACGCTTTCATCTCACACAGCCTCGCCCCTCTTCGCCGCTATCCGTTCTCATACCCGCANNNNGCCTCTCACAACCTACCCCTTGTGGGCCCTGGTAGACAGTCCTTCCGCTACCATCCCAACGCAGAAGGATGAGTAGTGTTGCAGGGCCAGTAACATCGGCCGTGTCGGTGAGTCCGTTCTCGGCCTTTTTTGCAGTGGTCATTTGATTAGGCCACGTTACTGCTAGCAAACTCTTGGCTCATCCTCCAAATCACCATCATCAAACAAAAGCACTCTCGCAATTATCATCGTCGCCAGCCTCGGGGGCTTCGTTTTCATCGTTGCCCTCATCCTCGTGATCGTGCCGCTTGCACGGCGCAGGGCTTCGAAGCGCCCACCCAAACCCGTCGGGAGTTCATCGTCTAGCGACGGAACGTCGACGACAGCCCATAGTCGCCGGGAAATCCAAAACCGCGTCCTCTCCGTCGACGCATCCGTCCCGCTCCTCGAGCACGACCCAGCTGCCAGTCCCGAGGCCGGACTATCGGGGTCACGGTCCATCACTGCGCAATCAGACGCCTCCACCCAATCGAGATCACCACTTCTCGCCAATACCGACGCCCGGCCCTTCCCACGACGCTTTGCCCCGACGTTCAAATCCTTCTCGGCACGCTCGCCGTCCCCCGACTTGGAACGCGGGCCACCGCGAGCCCTTCGGCCCCCACCACAGCAGCCACTCCGGCATGCCCGACCCCGCATCGCTCACATGCCGATGGATCCCCTCCCGGAGGACCTAACAACCGACGCCCTGCCCCAACGCGTCCCCTCCCCAACAGCGACCAGCACCGAGTCACACGCGCCAGCCGCGACAAGCTGGCTGCACATCCCAAAAACGTCGGGCATACCGCTCATCGGCGCATTTCGCGGGAGCATCTCGTCCCTCGCGAGCGCCGCGTCTTCTTCCCTCCCCACGATGCAGCACTACCCGTCCTTCAGCCGAAACGCGCAGAGCGCGAGCGCGAGCGCGTCGAGCAGGTCGTCGCAGACCTTCTACACCGTCGATTCCAACGCGCCTTCTGCAGGCCACAACGTGCTGCCCGCGCCCTCCGAGCATGGCGAACTCCTCCTCTCGCCCACCTCGGCCGCTGCGCGGTTCAAGGCTGGTGGCACGGGAGAGCGCATTCCGCAGTTGCACCTGAGTCCGTCGGATGGAGGGATGCACGCGTCTCGCCGGGCCAGCATGGTAAATGGCGGCCCTAATCCTTCGAGGCTGTCCGTTCCCAGGGCACTACGCCCGAGCGGTCGGCCTGTGAGCAGCACAGCAGCGAGTGGATCATCTCTGTCTCTCTATTCGGATGCGCGATCGCAGCTGGCCACTGGAGAGGAGGGGAAGAGTGGCAGTGTGGGCGGGAGTAGTAGGGGTGGGAGAGGGAGGCAGCCCTAGCTCCGATTCATTGATGGTGATGATCATGAGGCGGTTGCGATTTACGATATACACTGTTGCCGGATGCTGTCTCATCGTGACCATATTTCATTTAGCTTTTGCGCGCATCATTTAGCTTTACCATCTGGATTCACCGCGTATCTATTACAGACGTATTTTTTTCCATATCGTACGTATCTAAGACCGCTATTCCCTTTATCCCTTCACCTTGGATCATTGTACTTACATGTATCAGCTTAAGGACCTTGTTATCTCCCGCGCATCCACTTCTCTGCATCTATCTTCCCAGACCGCGGCCGTCATCTAAACAAACCAACCAACAAACACGATCAGACGCCTCTGCAATCTGCATATTCCCACTGGCAGGCGTTTAACCTGTAGGTCCCCTTATCTAGAAGCAAGTTAGTGAAACTGGGCTGCCGAGATTGGTGCTCGAAATCCACTGCCGTAAATAACCCGGGTTTGGACGACCACGCAGCATCTCGATACTCGATATATACCCATTCAGGAGTGAGGGCACGTCGCCCCTCGGCCGCCCGAGTCAAGCGATAATACTGTGGGACCAAGCCCTGCCAAGTTTCGTATGAGAAAAAAAATAAATTATGGACGTCCCTTCTCGCATATAACACTGAG
>QFEA01000698.1:0-16018 GCA_003315975.1 Lactifluus echinatus | reverse complement strand
GTCATACAAGTCCAATCCAATACCAAGACACATCTTAGATTTACATTGTATATCATATGAAAACGTACCTTAGCTTTAGCTACATACACTTATCTCGATGCGGAACGCTTCGTAATCCTTATGAGTCAAATGCATTGCATTTGTATAACCAAACGCGAATCAATGGCCATGCCCCAATGCCCCAAAGGGCTTTTCCTCTACAAGTTGCACCGCGTGAGCCTAGGTCCACCGAAGATGCGGCGCACTGGGCTCCGATGCTGTATGTTTTGACCCCACCCTTATCCGGATGTCCGTCTGGAGGTCCGCGGTCGGGTGTGATTCACTTCCACTTCCAAGTTGCCAACTCGCCTTCAACTCGACACACCTGTGAGACCCTGGCCATGGCAGTAGAGTATATACGCGATGGTTCACATCGACTGTCTGTAATTACAAAGTCAGTATCCTCAACCACCTCGCTCCTCGCGATGGCGATGGCGCGTCCGAGGATGCTTCTGAGCCTACAAGGCAGCACGGTGGGGACATGATCCACATCTGTGAGAGGTTCCGCCCCATTACGATGGATTCGTAACACTCAGCTGATACCCTCTCAATTAAAGAGACAAGACAGATGTAGCTCTGAAACCACCGACAAAAGGCCAATTGCCCCTCAGAGGGAGAATCAGGTCAGGAGACTTGACGGTAGATTTATGCAAAACGTATCATGACCTGAGGGAGAAGATCTTTTGCCATAGACGTGTTGGGTTAGATTGACGCAGAATACCTGAAGCAAACATGTTGTAAGACCGGTACCCGGGCCCCTTTGAAGCCTCGCAATACCAGGTAGTAGGACCTTCGATGCCATATTGACTAGTTGGGGACTTGCACCACAGGCAATTTCCTATTGTGATGACCACTGCGATGGTGGCACACCAGTAAAAGCAAGGTCACCGTGGGCGAGTCGCCCCGGGCCGGAATCGGGGTCATGGTTACAACTCCCAGCATCGACGACGGCGACGACTTTGGTTACTGACAAGATATGAGTTTACAAACGATCCTGAAATATGAGACACGGCATGATACGCCACGTTAACAGACATGAAATAACAACCTCAAGACATGAAGACGCCGCCCAGCAATAACTTGACAATCAGTCGGCGGCAGGGTCGGCTCGAGCACTTTAAGGAGAGCTGTGACTGTGTGAAGTCCTCGATTGCTGCTTTTGAGTAAGTGTGGTGGTTCTAATTGAGCTCCACCGTCGACGTTAACTAGACGATGCCTGTAATCCCAAAGATACCGACAACCGTGTTCCCGCCGCCAGCATTCATACCACGCTGGCATTATACCCAAACTACCCAATTATTATCAGTTCAAAATACTAACAGTGACGTACTGTACCTTTCCACTGGGGCTTTCGTTATCGCCCACAGTACCCATAACTGATGCCATAACCCCGCGCTTCACTTAATGAGAGACGAGATCTACGTGATGGCCCGCTTGACCGGACCGATGACCGGACCGATGACCGGACCGATTGAGCCCTTGCTGCTGCCGCTGTCGCCAAAAGGCCACTACGCCCGCTTCCACCCACGCAAACCCACCAGCTGCCCAGACTGGAGCCAACCTCCAAACCGTTGAGCACGTCATCAAATTCTGCCCTCGGTTCGCAAGAGCCAAGGCCTCCTACCTCACCCCGATAGCCCCAGACATCTCCCTTTTCACCCTCTTCGGCACCAAAGAAGGCGGCAAAGCCCTCCTGTCTTTCCTGGAGGTAACCAAGACCGCGAGAGGATACCTTTTACCCCGGATGATGATCCCGTGGTCCCCCTTTTTTTCCCGCCCTTATAACACTGTACCAATGACCCTCCTGTTCTCCTGCTACCTCACACACACCACCTCTCGATTAGCCTCTACCTCTACCTTAAAACATCTCCTGTATTTACACTAGAGACCGCGCCTTGGCGCAAGCATCAAGCGGTATAAAAGTCGGAATTAAAAAAAAACAAAAACATATTGCTCGGTGCTCACAGCACAGACATCTGCAGAATACCCAAAGTTAACAGACACGGCGAAGGACAACTGGACCACGATGACACCAGACACCAATAATTTGACGATCGGTGACGAGGCCATGTTGTGAATGTGAGTGTGAACTCTCTGATTGCCTTTTCCAAGCGTACAAGAAACGCATCGTTGGCGGTTCGCGTTTCCGTGAGTCGTCTCTCTCTCCCACCCGCAACCGTGAACTAAATGCTGTCTTATCATCAGGTCGTCCTCTCATCTTGCCCATATACCTATCCTCCCCGGCGTGAAAACTCGCCGCCATGTCTTCCTACACCCACTTTTACTTCCTGTATCACATTCGCAACTCGGCCTTCCTATGCGTCAACTCGGGTGCAGTCCTCCCATCCGCCGAGGGCTCGCTTTGCGACGCGCTCCGTTCTACTTTTACGCGCAGAACCTCTCGACGGTCGTGGCCCTCCCGCACGCAGGTCTGGCCCTCGCGCACCTCCTACCTCCTTCAGTTCCGAGCAGCTCCCCGGTGGCTTGTCTCCCTCCAGCGTTGATCAGGTCATCACACGTCTCGACGGAACGTTCTTCAACGCCTCCACCTGCGCGCTTTCCACCTAGGTCAAGGTCGTGCTGATCCCCAATGCCGCGTGGGCGGCCTGGAGGACCCTCGTCCTCCTGCTCACCTGGTACGATCCTTTCCTTTCTCTTGCGATGTGAAACGAAGCGCTTTAATCCTCCCCAGGGTAGGTCTCTGGATGTTCAGCGGGTACGGCTGCGCGGGGCTCTATGGGCCCCGCTCATGCTGGGAGGAGGCAGAAATAGGTCGCGCAGTCTCCATTTACAGTGAAAAGTCCAACTATGACATCAGTGGTGCCTGCGCGGGCGGTCCCAAAGAACTTCCCTGGAGCTGGAGAGAGTGCACCCTCCTGCGCGTGCTGGAAGCGTATGAATCTTGTCTCACACTTCAGGCGCTGCGGATGACGCAGACGGCGACGGCTGGTCAGCCCTCCGAGGGCGGCGGGTTCGAAGGTATCGAGAAGGCCTTTGCTGCCGCTGGTCTTGGCGGCGCGACGCAGCCGCAGCCGACACGCAGAGGCATGCCCTCGCGGGACCTGTTTGAGAGCCCGAGCACGAAAGACGAGTCGCGCACAAGCAGTGGCCTGGCGAATGGACATGGACAAGACGTTGTATGACACCGTCAGAGGGCGGCAAAGTCCCGCTCAAGAACGTGCCCTACCCGTTCACTGGCTTTGGTCCGCGAGAGAGCGGCGAATTGTTCCAACTGCCAGCATTCATACGACCACATTAGTACGCAGGCATCATACACAAGACGATGAGGTTATGGACTCAAATCCGTATGACAGCGTGGCCCATTTCTATTCAACGCATGACTTGGCGCACCCTGGCAAAAGAGTTCGAGAACGGGCGTGAAGGCTTTGGAAGAGCCGCTGTATGGCAAAGTTGTGTATCATGTACACAAAGTAAAGGGAGACGACCCAAACATGACTGTTAGCTCTTTAAGATTGTTCGAGAGAGATAATGCATTTTATTTTAGTTTGAATCTGGCATGTACGCAAGTAAGTAAACATGCACCCGTGTTAAGTTAACTCATTCAAAAGTGTTGAGCATGTTAAGTGTTAAGACCTATGACTCGGAAGAGAGTGAGTCCGGGTGTGACCTGATCCCGTGAAAGGAGAGAGACGAAGAGGAAGAATGAGGATAGAGAGAGACGAAGAGAGGACGGACGAGACCGAGGCGAAGTCGGAGCAAAACCACGGTGAAGCCGAGGCGATCTGAGCGCAAGAGGTTGGCGCGATGAGGCAGTCGATCGGTGGGGCGGGAACGAGGGTTTTGACGTCAGGCGGAAGAGCGCGCGTCGTCGAGTAGAGCAGTTGTCGGCGAAGGGAAGCGCGGGAGGAAGAGAAGCAGCTTGAGGGATTGAAAAGAGAAGACCAAGAGAAGAAAAGAGTTATACACGCGCGGAATGTTTCGAGAGCAACTAGAGCATTGAGCTCCCTGAATTGTCTATCCTACACCGACGATAGTACCTAGCTTTTTATACAGTTTAGATACCGAAGATCAGGTAGAATTGGAGTCCAGAATAAAAATTGTCATGTCGGAATGGAGACCAGTAATGATCGAAGAAGGAAGGTTGAAGGCAAAAGGGTTCGGAGCGTTCGAACCCTTGATGTGGCGAATGGAAAGGGGTGTCGAAAAGGAGGGGAATCTAAGTCCCTAAGTTCCAAAAGGGCCTCGCGTCGTCGAGCGAGCTGAGGCAAGATGACAATCTGTACTAGAAAGGTATAAATTGTCATGAAAGGAGGGCGTACGGAGAGAAATAAGACGGCAGGCTGTAAGGTGGTAGTCCGGGCTTGAATGGTAAAATATCAATAAGGGGTGCACGGCAAACTGAAGAGGCCATGCGTCGTTGGGCGAGATGACAAGGCAATCTAAAAGGAGAGCTGAGAAGGGCTAGTTGTAAAAGCAGGGCGTATCGAACGAAAGAAAAAGGGGACGTCACCGGATTCCAGTTTGGTTGGCGAGGTCATTCGCGGACTCAGGTGCTCCGGAACGCTGTTCCGGGCTTGGCCTCACTATTATGTCTTGATTTCATATCAACGAATGCGCTCCGATAATTCCTCCCCTTCCCGAGTCTCAACTGTGACTACGTCATGAGCTGGGCCGCATATAGTGACAATCCAACAACGTCATATCCCCAAAGACTTGAGACCGAGAACGCGTGCATCTCTTATTGGCACACGCCCGCATGTGTCATCTGCCTCCTAGGGAACAAAGTTATATATAAGATATATGATGCGGTTTCTAACAAAGAAGAGAAGAGCCTGCTCCAATTATATTGCTGCTCGAACTTCTGTTTGGCCATTTCCCGCAGCTGCGCGAGCTGGGTCTCTAGCGACTGCGAATCACACTTCCTGCGTGCTCTCGTTTAGATCGGCCTTCAATGAGAGAATGCATGGATCCATGGATGTGTGGGCTCTGGCCTCCTCCCTCCTCAAATCCAATTGGCGCTGCATCATGAGTTCGAGGCTCGCGCGCACCTGATAAACGTCATCTCGAGGCGTTACGGGCGCATACATCACTAGGTGGGCTCACTTCTTCAAAAATTTAAGGAGGAAGAAGTAGAAAGGATTGGCAATGAGCATGTTGGTGGGAGCGGAAGGAAAACAAGATACCAATGTAGAGCAAGCTCTAGGGCTAGGCCTCGAAACCTCATTTCGGAGCATTCGAAGTGCCTGACGCTGAGCGCGCGACTCCTTCTTTGGACTTTTCCTTGATCCATACTTTCTCTAGCTTCATTCTCTCCAGTCCAATGTCACCTTCATTACCACTAAGCCGTTTTCTTCTTTATTAATTGTTGGACATTCAATACTACCATCAGACGTATAAAAGATAGGTACTCTTGACCCAAATAGAACAGGCAACTTCGGAGGGCAAACGAGTCCCAGTTGTTCTCACCCAATTCTGCACGCAACAAAGTCTCTTAGTTTTCTCTTTTCTTTCTCTCTCTTCGGGAACGGGTCCCAACGATCTCACAAGTGCTACCCCCGGTAGCGCTTATATACCAAGTGGGTCGTAAGGTCTTGGCGTCGTATCAATGATCAAGATGAGAGACGAGAGACGAGACAGGGTGTCTGTCTAGGAGTTCGAGCCGAAAATGAGACGGCCCGGTTGACCGGACCGATTGAGCACTGACACAGCACCCACGTCAATAATTTGACAATCGATGACGGTGACGAGGCCATGTTTGTCGGCTCGAGCGCCCGAAGGAGAGTTTGTGAGTGTGAGTGTGAACTCTCTGATTGCCCTTTCCAAAGCCTACAACTGTGTTCCAACTCTCAGCATTCATACTACCGATTAGTACGCCGGCATGATACACAAACTACCCAGTCATTATCAGAGTTCAAAGCATCCATAGTGACGTACCTTTTACTGGGACTATCATTACACATGATGCGTTTTTCCTTGCAGGTGAAATGCCGACTGCTGATCGTCTTGGATCGGGCTCCAGCTACTGCCGTGGACCTACATTGCATACTGCCTCCTGTTTCCTGCATCCTGCATACATTTGCACCACACAACCCACAGGATAGTCAGTCGGGAGAGCAGACAATATCCACCTATTGTATCTCCTTTCACCTACTCCAATACACATTCAAGTACATTTCCAATGACACTAATTAGACGGGTCGTAACACGCAGCCCAATTCGATCCATGCATGAACTTCGAGAAATCCAGTCGAGTTCCGTGCTCACATACAATCCAGACATCACTCGGTCGATAAAGAGATGATCGATGAACCTGAGGAATCCATAGTAGAAGTTCTCCCTCTCCTCCACATATCCAACCATCGCCATTGATCGACGACTGGTCCGTAAAATACGCATTCTTGTTCATTTCTGTTACTGTTGTTGAAAAGTTACACAAACGAATGGTGCGATCTTGCGAAGCAGAGACGATGTGGGCCCCATCCGGTGAGAATGCGACAGATAATACTTCACCCGTGTGCCCATTGAATGGGCCCGCTACGGTCTCTCCTGTTATGGCATTAGAAACGCGAATGGAGTGATCTTCCGCGCCTGAGACGATATACAACCCATCTGGTGAGAATGCAACCATGTTGACGTGGCCAATGTGTCCAGTAATTGGTCCTGTTACCGTCTCTCCTGTCGTGGCGTTCCATACAAGAATTGTCTGGTCAGCCGATGCAGAGGCAATGTGCTGCCCGTCTGGTGAAAATGCAACGGAGAAGACCGAATCAGTGTGCCTGACAAATGGGCCTGCTACGGTTATTCCTGTTGTGGCATTCCATATGCGAATCGAGAAATCGTCCGAGCCTGATGCAATATGTCGCCCATCCGGAGAAAATGTAACTGTGTTAACTGGACCGGTGTGTCCAGTAAATTGACCTGCTACCTCTCCCGTTGTAGAATTCCAAACACAAATCGTCTTATCCACCGAGCCTGAGACGATGTGGTGTCCATCTGGGGAGAACGCAACAGAGTAGATCGGCTCAGTGTGTCGGATAAATGGGCCTGCTATGGCCTCCCCTGTTGTGGCGTTCCATACACGAACAGTGAAATCCAACGATCCTGAGGCAATGCGTTGCCCATCCGGGGAGAACGCAACGCAATCGACCCCTTCGCTGTGTCCAGTAAGTGGACCTACAATCATTTCTCCCGTCGTGGCGTTCCATACACGGATCGTGCGATCGAGTGAGGCTGAGATAATGAATTGTCCATTGGGTGAGAATGCGACAGACCTAACCCAAAGCGTGTGTCCAGCATACTGAACTGTTGTGACCTCTTTCGTCGTGGCGTCCCAAAAGCAAATTGTGCCATCGCCCGACGCCGATACAATGCGTTGTCCATCTGGGGAAAATGCAACAGAATTGATTGTATTGGTATGTCCTGTATATGGGCCGGCTACAATTTCCCCGGTTCTCCTGTCCCAAACACGAATCGTGGTATCGCGCGAGCCTGAAACGATGCGAAGCCCATCTGGCGAAAATGCAACAGAGTGCACCAGTCCAGTGTGTCCAATAAATGGTCCTACTATGGTCTTTCCTGTTCCGGCATCCCACAAACGGACCGCGCCGTCTTCTGAACCCGAGACGATGGATAGCCCATCTGGTGAGAATGCAACAGAGCCAATTATTCCTGTGTGTCCGGTAAACGGCCCTGAGACCGTCAGTCCCGACGTGGCGTCCCACACGCGAATCGTGCGGTCGGCCGAGCAGGAGACGATTCGTTGCCCATCAGGCGAGAATGCAACGGCTCCAAGGGGTGCAGTGTGTCCAGTGAACGGACCCGCTATAACTTCTCCAGTTGTAGCATTCCATACGTAGATAGTGTGGTCGAATGAAGCTGAAACAATCTGCTGCCCATTTGGCGAGAAACTAACAGAGGTGACCCCATTGGTGTGCCCAGTAAAAGGTCCTGCTACAATCTCTCCTGTTGTGGAACTCCAAACGTAGATTGTGCGATCTTGTGAGGATGAAACTATGTGCTTCCCATCTGGCGAAAATGCGACACAGTTGATCTCATCGGTGTGTCCAGTAAACGGACCAGCGATGATTACTCCCGTTGCAGCATCCCATACACAAATCGTTTGATCCGCCGAACCTGATGCGATACGGTGTCCATCTGGAGAGAATGCAACAGACCAAACCGTTCCGCCATGCGCTGGAATCGCCATCTCCAATGCTGGCCAATGAGACAACCGCCCACACTCCAATGATAATGTCCGAGGGAACAGGTGAAGATAACGCTTGGAGATGTGAGAAGACGTTGGCGTGAAGGGTAAAGCAGAGACATAGATATGTGGAGCGCTCTTTGCCATGACCATCCCAAAATATCGTACGAACGCAGAGGCATCATTGACGAAGGCAACCAAGTTTTCTACTTCATCCCGCGAAGCCTGGTACAATATTGCATAAAGATTATTAAACATGTTTTGCTACAGAATAGACCCACCTTCTGGTATTCAGGCCATAACCATGCTTTCAGAGATACCAAAGCTGGCGAAGCAACGCCCATGTTGCTTTTGATGCTAAGCAATTCCAGCCAAAATAGAAATTTCGTCTCGAAGAACGATTTCACTTTCATAAAGAGATTGTGCTCGAAGATAACGTGTTCCAAATGGTCGTCCCAGAAAATGCATGCATATGGCAAAGCAGAGGGGATATGATTCAAAATCCGAGATTCGAGGTCGGGGACATCGTCGTTAGCGAGATATGATGACTCCAATTTACAAATGTTGAACTCGAGTTCATCGAGCATTAATCCAAGACATGAATGCGCCAACTGACGGTGCCCATCCACAATGTCGACATAAAATATGCTGCTCTTCCGATTAGTCAAAAAGTCACGAAATGATGTGTGAAGAGGAACAATCGGAAGGGAGCGATCAGATGAAGTTACGTTGCTCAGAAGAGACCCGAGATGGCGAAGCATCACCACAATCGAATTAGAGTCACCAGGCGCATCAACAAGGGCATGCCGTCGCAAGTCAGTCAATGAATCGATCGACAGTGGTTCGATCGCAGCGCAAAGCTGACCCATGACAAATCGGAATAGCACCTGTGCCCTCGGGTGTGTGAAGTAGCCCTCGAGCACTTCTTTGTATAACTTGTCCAACGGCTCTTGTCCACTCTGATATGTTGAGAGTCCCAACAAGCATTCTATGCATTCTGTCTGACTGAATCCAAAAGTGGCCGGAGGGTTGTTGATGAATCCAGATGCGACGGCTGCCCACTGAAACAAGCCTTCTGCCTTCTTTGCCAGTTCAAGGCCATGTTTCGCGAATACCTCAGATGGGAGTTCCTTCTCGAGATATATCCCAATATCTTGCTCAGTTTTGGTGGCCAGCCTCGGATCATCCATCCGGATGACGTTGACAGAGAATGCTTCGGAAAATGAGGGTTCGATACCGTTCTCAGGTCTCGACGTGATCAATATGCGAAAATTTGATGGCAGTTTCGAGATATTTTGAGCAAGAAATGTGTGTAATCCCTTCGTGCCAGTTGCGTCTTCACTCTCGTCCAGTGCGTCGATGACAATGAGAATTCGGTCGCCAAGACGCAGGCCCCTGAGCGGTTCGACGAGAAGGGATTGAAAAAGTGTGGGATAGTCTTTCGTATTGCGAAGAGCAGGATTCTCGTTAATGGCCTTTCGAAGAGCGGCTTTGAAAGAAGGATGACGATGGAAGAGGTCGATGGCAAGCGTTGTGAACAACTGGTAGGCATACATTTCATGTTTGGATCGTTCCTCACGCAGAAATGCAAAGTAACAGCCAAGATACTTGTTTTCGAAACGGCGTGCGACTTCGTGTGCGATAGAAGACTTTCCTGTCCCTGCTTGGCCCAGGAGAACGAGTGCGCGTTCTGACTGTGGATTATCAAGCCAATTGGTGATGTAGTCCAAGAAATCTTGGCGGGTCCCTGGAAGACACCGCTTCTCATCGCCAAATCGCCAGCCTCCTTTGTATGGCATTTCTCTGATCTTCGCGTCCAACTCTGTCATCCTTGTAAGATAAATAATCTGGCAATAATCAGAACTACGCACCAGCATCCAAAGCTTGTTTTGCCGTCTGTGTGTTCATTCCGCTGAGTGTTATGAAACCCCATACCGCAGGTTGATATCACTCACAGTATTAACATCATCTTGTATTTGAAGCACGGCATGTGCGAGAAAACGGTCTCGGAGCCGGACAAGCGTGGTCCGGTAACCTTCTATTTCTCCGTCCACTTTCCCGCCGAAAAGGTTCTTCAAAGTTCGCCTCCCTACAACAGACTATATGTATGTAACGCGCAACAAAGTGATAAGGCAACGTACCAAATTGCACATCCTTTGCGTATGATTCGATAAATTCGGTATATGTCGAGACACAATCCAACATTTCCTCGAGAATTTTTGCCTGCTTCGATTGCGGCTTGATATTCCTTAAAGCGTCGGCATCGAGTGCAAAGTCAAACGCATCTCGTATGCCCTCTAGTAAGCCTCGGACGTTGTCATCACGCTGGACCTGCTCCAGGAGAGTCTGACAGTTAGATGCGCATATCGAATCAGGTTTTCATGTCATTTAACAAGGATTAAGGAGACGAACCTCGGGTATCTTTGAGAGTAGACTCCACGCCAACTTTGCATAAGGATGGAGCTGAAGAGAAAACATCAACTGATGGAAGGATAGGGAAAATCTATGCTGAGCATACTTCTGCTATAGGACTGACAATGTCCATAACTCGCTTGATAATATCAACTGCATTGCTCCATGCTTTCATTGTTCCTACGGCTTGCTCAGCGCTATCGAGGGCCTTCTCGGAGCGTGACATCTCGATCTTCTCCTCCATTACAGGTGGCGCAGGAGAAGAGCTGCTCATCCTGATTAAGGAAGATCGAGGGGGAGTGAACGCAGTCGGTGGCATGGTAGTGTCTGAGATGACGGAGGACACAGACCTTTCTTCGGCATTGAGGCTATCAGATTCAGTCGCCATCGGATTGGGTGTGTTGACGGCTGAGATCGATGAGGAAGGCACATTCGATGACGGCGCAATTGTCAAGATGAGAGTAGTGGGCTGTACTCCTTGGTCCCCGTGGCTCAAAATGAGGGTAATGTCTGTCCAAAATATAATCAGCAGGAGATTGCGTAGTCATCCCAATAATAAACGGACGATGCTGTGGTTCGCAAGTTATCTCTTTCTTTCCAAGAAGTAAGTCTTTGCTTGTCGCACGTTTTGCATAAAGCGATACTGTAAGTCGAGACTGTGATTTCACAGTGCTGCAGAATACTCAGACCATTGATATTTAAAAGTAAAATTTCTCACAAGGCATCGACGACCTCATTCCATTTGACAACCTGCCCAACGCTCTGCACAGGTTTGGTCTGTTTCGTCATCACCCCATCAGTTACAGTAACATAAAACCTTCTCTCCCTTCCGAGAAGTGTCTTGATGGTAGGAACGTTGTGTGCTCTGTAGACTGGAAGGAGAAAGAAAAATTTGACAGTTATCAAAGGCACATCATTAAGATGCGTACCGGTAACTTCGAGCTGTGCTAAGTTCCGATGGGATTCCCCAATCTGGGCGCTGTTCAGAAGGCTGTCTGAGTAAAATAATAGATAAATGTGAAGGATCGATGTACCCTACTCCGGAGGTTTGATGGTCTTGGCTGCAGTAATGATCAATAATGATTGGTAGTATATGAGGGACGTTCTGCATAACTTACGAATTGGGAAACATCTTAGACAGCGTTCTTCGTAGGCCCAATGTACGCAGGAGTCTTATTCTAGAAGTTACGGCTGCTGGAGGAGTTGAGATGTGTAGTCGAGCTCGCTGCAGTGCTGTCCACGGTTGCAATGTCCTCACACCCAGAACGCACGGACCTTGTGACTTGGGCGTTTGCCTGTTTCCCGATTTGGGAACGGTATGCTATGCAGTCTGATGTCGCTGTCTGCATCAGAGTGTGAAAACTCGACGCACACAACCGTTTGTTGGAAAGTCCTTAAAGAAAACCCTCGCCGTCTCAGGCTAGCCAATTGTCATATAGTCACGTGCACCTCGGAGCCACCAAGCAATGCCGTTAATTAAGCTCGGCTCCCACCCGGAGCACTGACTTGGACTTCTATATCTATCCTGTCCCCAAATCATGTATGTGCGCTACCGGTGAAATTCCATGTTACGATTTTATCCCCAGAGTCTGCTTAATGGTTTGAAAACGTCGACTCGGATGACAAAGCAGACTTTTATTATGTTAAGCCCTCAGGCTATTGGTACATTCTTTACACAATGTATGGCGGAGAAGTTTAAGCTTCAAGCTCTGGGCAAGGAGCGCGAGGGCGTGACTCGTCTGTCCACCGACAAAGCACCATCATATCCAAAAACTCACATTGTATATGAGAGACGTTAATACGATGTTCCACCCTTATGAAACGCTGCCCTCTATTTTTTTGCGACTAGCCTATATTTCATCGCTTCCATCATTTAGGACGTCGACACAGTCATCATGTCTTGACACTGCGAACAATTCATTGGAGGAAGCCTCCCCACTCTCGTCAAACGCCTGATGTTTACGGTGCATTCCATCACCACACGAGGGCATCGGCAAATCAAGGAGAAACTCACAATGCAGTGTGGCGCTCATGCGCTTCACCCGAGCTGGTGCTAGATCACACGCGCGTACGAGTCACTATATTTACCGATATGATACGCGTGAGGTATATATGATACATGTGAGATATATATATACATATATGATACGCGCGAGATATTGCCAGGGCCATACTTTCCTACAAGTTAATATTATTCTCGCGAGACACGTACGATCCTTTTTTGGGGCTCATAAGTCCTCATGATCCGTTTTGAGATTACATCACTCTCGTGAGATACATACAATCCACCTCCGACCTCATGATTCCATTGCAAGATCAATATTGTGCTTGCAAGATATATATGACCTTTTTTCACACTCATTATTCCATGTGAGACATGCATCGGGTTGCATATTAATCACACCTTGATATGAGACCCATGCCAGGATTTACACATCTTATGAGGTATTTCCAAGCTTGCTATTTATGTTGTAATACACTCGTGGAGACCATAAAAACTCCCATTTCCGTCATCGCTGCTGCTGTCACCATCATCGCTATGGCTGCTTGTGCTGTCTGATCCCCTCTGACATCCCCTCATGTTGCCGGGAGCAACGACTGACTCGTCAAGGATGGCCTCTCATAATTGCAGGGATAAGGAACTTTGTCTGTGGGGTAAGCGGTCACGGTGTGTTGGGAGGTGCGAGGGGCGAGGGAGTACTGCGTGACGTGACTGACTGCGTGACTGAGCGCCATTGGCTTGTCGTGATTCGTGATTGGAAGCTTGCGGCAGCACCCGTGACTTGCACCCGTGGCCTAAACAAAATGAAAAGTTTTGTTCATGGCAATTTTATCTAGCCCAATTGTATTTGTGTGATAAGATTGCTCGTGCTCGTGACTAAGCCACGGCCCATGGCTAAGCTGAGGGTTTACTGCTGTAAGCTGTGATTGTAAGCCTCTCCCATCTAGCTAATTGATGAGGTTAAGTTCCCGCAACAATACTGGCCCTTTAAAGTTCTCTCATCTGAAGATTCGGGAGGTTTGTGCAAGGCGTGCTCGGAGTCATGCCTGACCAGTCTGAGGTGTCCTAATCATGAAACCAATGAAAGCGTGCATGACGACGACTCATGATCTTGATGTCTGCTTAGAAGTCCTCATGGTCCCATAAACAGGCAACATTATTTTTGTATGTTGATTTTAGGATTGCAGGGGACGCACGCTATCAAAATAATGTTGTATCTGACTCATGCTGTCTCATAATATGACTGAGCATTGTGGAACACTCATGTGTACTCACGAGCAGGTCTGAGATTGTATGTACGTGCGGACCAGCTGAAACATTGCAGCATACTCACAATCTAATGTCAGATGGTTTCCACTCATGAGTCAATACATCGCTCACCAAATTTGACATGGCTTATATGAGCCATCATGAGATGGTTACGAGGCGACAACTGGATCATGCCTCTCATGACGATTCACATTAATTCACAACACCTCATGAGATCCTCCATGTTTTGCTGATGGGATGCTACTCGTACTTACCTTCATCCAATGCTAAATGACACACGAGCCTCTCCATGGCTATCAGCGACTCACACGCTTTGTTCGATGTTGTTTTTTTCTTTACATATCCTGACATCAGCGATATCACCGGTGTGACACCAAGAGTATGGTATCTCTGATCTTTCGGTACGGCCCGGAATGCCCAAAGCGTATCCAAAACTCGCGGGCGAGGCTGTGTGATGACTCACGGTGCCTCAGTCTCAGTCTTCTCACTTCTCTCACCAACCTTTGCACCACTACGCTTCCTCCGCTAACTTACATACATTCACATCTCCCGCCAGCTATATCTTCATCTCCACAAACAACACACATCGGATTGCAGCGCTTCAGTGCGGTCAACTGGATGAAGTGGGCGAGATTCTCTTCCCTCATGTGGGTGGCCATTTACATGGCAAGGGTAACCTCCCACAGGCGTTCAGGCAGCTGCTGGTGTATATTCGGAAAGGTCGCGGTAAGTAGGAAGGGTAATGTGTACCAAGAAGGTAGGGCGAGCAATTGTGGCAGGATGGTGTTTCAACATCCAAAACGGGAGGGGCGTGTCATCAGTTGGGCCCGCGGAGTGATGTGGAATAGAAAATTATGTATGAAGGCTCTTACCCACGGCGTGGATGATTAGTGTCACTTTGCACTTGGGGCCTGCACGGTTAGGCCAGCTGTCTCGACCCTGGCTCATGCCACCTGCATTGGTCATTCCGACAACTGTATCTGATGCCGTTGCTCCAAACTGCCATCTTTGGCGTATCTTGTCACTAGCAATTGCATTTCCAGTTGACTCGTGCTGCTTCACCACCGATGCAAGGTGATGTGCACATGGATGTGCCTGGCATCCAAGAGTCGAACTTTTGACAACTTCATGGTTCCTCAACTAACAAATTCATTGATGAGTCGAGAAAGAACAGAAAGACGGGCAGGATAGAGCAACCTGCGGGCTAGCATCGAGCCATCCCCATGGCCCATCTGTCTTTGCCTCTCATCTTGATCGCTGCGATGTCGCCGCTCAGGGCTGCCTGGCCGCACTCTTCCAACTTGTGAATAGATTGAGTTGCAGTAACATGGAAGATGGAAGGAGAGAGGTGAAATTCAGGAAACTTTGCGACATCGACTGCGGCGCTGTTATCCTATGCAATGAGGCACGCCACGTATGACGCCGACGCCGACTGCTCATTTACCATTTCCTTTTTTAAATGGGGGTTGCACCTGTAGATGGCAGCAGTTGCCTGCCTGGGAATAGGTGAGACAATATTATACATCCAGTCTGATCATCCATAACTCGTGTCAGCGAGTGCTAGAAGAAAGAAAAAATGGAATTACACGTGGACATGCAGCCTTGCTAGGAATAGTTCACAAAAAAGGTTTGGCATTGAAGAGAGTTGAGTTTGGGTGGAACCGGATCCTGAGAGAGAGGGCAAGATAGAGAAAAGAGAGGGGTGGAAGGAGAAGAGAAAAGAGGGAGGAGAGACCAAGGCGACCAGGCTGACCGAGGACTCGGAGGGACCAAACGTGGGAAACTGACGTGGTGAGAGACAAGCCGATTGACCAGAGGAGGTGGGAACGAGGAGTTGACGTGGGATTGAAAACTGGCCGGTCGAGGGGAACGCGTGGGTGTAGGAAGACGCAGGGAGCCCAAAGGTAGTTGAAGAGAAAGTGAGTTAAGAAAAGGGAACAGTTCAGACGCACGCGAAGGCTTTTGAGAACAACTGGAGCACCGCACTCCCTGAATTGTCTGCTCAACACAGATGAAAGTACCTAGCTTTGTATACATGTAGATACTGGTGACCAGGAAGAAGCGAAGTCCTAAGGAAAAGCGGGTGAAATGAGATAAGGGCCATTAAGATCAGAATAGGAAAGGTGTAGACG
>QFEA01000677.1:0-18822 GCA_003315975.1 Lactifluus echinatus | reverse complement strand
GGTCATTGCACGAATCGACACTGGCACCACGTTCAACTAGCAATTGTACAATTTTCATGTGCCCATAAGCTGAAGCCAGGTGTAACGGAGTCCAGAGGTCGTCCTTCTGTTCGTTCACATCTACGCCACGATTGAGTAGCAACTGCGTGACTTCAAGATGTCCGGATCGAGATGCCATATGCAGTGGATTCCAACCTCTCTTGTCTCTGGTCTTTATATTAGCACCCTTCTCGAGCAAGAACTGCACGATGTTAAGCTTCCCGCTGTCGGATGCCAAGCTCAACGCTGTCTTCCTCTCCTTGGTTCGAAGGTCAACATTGACGCCACATTGAAGTAGGAAATCCATGACGTGAAGATGTCCCATTGACGACGCTAAATGGAACGGAGTCCAACCTTTTTCGGAGTAGGAAGATATATCTGCACCGTGATGGACTAAGAAGCGCGCGATGCCGAGATAACCCTCTCGTGAAGCCAGGTATAAGGGAGTTTGTTCCTTGTCATTCCGCACGTCAACGGATGCGCCACGTTGGACAAGCAATGTAACGGTATCGACGTGTCCAGCGGCTGCTGCCAGATGCAGCGGAGTCCAGCGGTTGTCTTTCTGAACATTCACATCCGTTTTCTGGTCCAATAACAGCTGCACGACGTCAAGACGCCCTTGTCGCGCTGCGGAGTGCAGCGGTACCCAGGCACTTTTGTCCCGGCAATTCACGTTTGCACCTTGCTCGATCAGGAATCGTGCAACCTCCACATGTCCATTCCACGACGCAAAGGAGAGTGGTGTTTGCAAGCGGCTATTTTGTGCGTTAAGGGCTGCGCCAGAATGACATAACAACTGTACAACATCGAGGTGCCCATTCTGCGAGGCCAAGTGCAATGGAGTGTGAGCATCATTGCTCCGAGAATCCAGGTTGGCGCTTCGCTGGAGAAACAGGCGGACAATTTCGATATGTCCATGACCCGAGGCCAAACGAAGAGGAGTATCGCCCTTATCGGATTGTGCATTAACATCGGCATTATTCTCCACGAGGAACCGTACGATATCCATGTTTCCCGCTCGCGATGCCAAATGTAAAGGGGTAAAGTCTTCATCCCCTCGGACGTCCACGTTAGCACCATGTTTTAGCAGCAACTCAGCGACCTTCAAACTCCCGGAAGCTAGTGCGGCGCTTAAGGGATTCTTGCGACATCCACCTTTGGCATCCACATCCGACGGATGGGCGAGAACCAGGCGCTCTGCAAGGTCAGGGAATCCACACAATGCCGCATAATATAGAGGCACCACCCCAGGACGCGTTGGATGCAATGTCGACATCGGTGATAACCAGTGACGATCCATATCGAACAACCACACCCATGCCGCAAAGTGGGGCTTGTCCCGATTGAAGAGACACTCCATCAAATTCTGTATACGTAATGACACGTCATCGAATTGGGCATGATCGACCCAATGCCGAGCAGCATATAGGGCCAATGGCAGGTTCTCTATCGTGGATTTGTCGGCTCGGTCGTCGAGTTTGAACAGGATGCTCAGGCACGCCTTTGCGAGAATAGTATGCGCGAAACAGGGAAGTATGTAGTAATGGGAAAGGCCGTCACCTAAGGAAGCAAGATGATCTGACGTCAAGAATTCTTTGACGGAGAAATGAGAGAATTGGACGACTTTCTCGCCATCCACATCGACTACGGATATTAAACTTGAACCAACGGAAAGGACCGCTTCCTCTGCATCATCGCCTAGGCGCCAGCCAACATCGTAGATTGGAAGCCCATCCGGGTCAAAGCGTATGGCAAGAACTTCGGCGAGTTCTGCAACGTGCAACGGACGAATCGAGACGGTGAGGCAGTTGAATAGACGCTGCGCATACTCTCGTTTTGCCTTATCGATCGAGAGTAATGCGTGCTTATACGTTTCATCTAGGGTTTCAGGCAACTCTTTGAGAGCATCCTTGATACTCGCAGGAAGACTGCGACGCAGGATATCCAACTGACAGAACACCCATCTGAACCTGCGTAATTCATTGGATAAACTTTCGACAGATGCGATCAGCCTGGCGACGTACATCCCGTCTGCTTTATCCGAAAGTGCTTTGATGACGAGTTGCTTATCCTTCTCTCTCCATCTCTGCATGCCTTGATCGGCGTGGACCATTTTAGTTACGTAATCGATGATATCTCGTTTTTGTCCGTGTTCTTCGTGAAGGGACAGCTGATGACTTGTCAAACGCTCAAGTATGGTCCGAATATCGATTTCGGGACGGCTCGTGACACAGATACGAAGATTTGGTGCCTGTAGCTCAACAAGCTCCTTAATGAGCCCAAGCACCTTTTCGCGTTCGGTTGGCGTCCCGGACTTATTCGGACACTCGTCGAGGGCATCAATGATGATGTAGATTGGCCCTTGGTCAGGGAATTCGAGCATATCCTTTAAGCATTGCGTTAGTGTAATGTTGGGGGGTTCTTGCATGCCGCTGTCATGTGTCGCATACAACTGGGAAAGTTCGTCGTAACAAGGATTAGACTGGAATGAGAGCTGGGCAAGTAGAGAAGCCAGGAGGCCACGTCGGTGTTGCTTTGCCGCGTCTCTGAAATCGAAATAATAATATGCCATCGAAGCTAACCCCGCTGCGCGCAACTTGGTGATGCTCTGGATAATCTCAGAGCTGGCTGAGGTATAAGCAACGCAAGGGAAAAAAGAGATGACCAAGACGTACAGAAGAATGCTTTTTCCGGATCCAGCTATCAGATCACAAGATTGTCAAGACTTTCAACTGGTCAATATTAAAAGGAAATGTACCTTTGCCATGGATCCATAACAAGGACCCCCGTTCTTTCCATTCAGAAAAGATGCTCCCGTCCAAAAACCATGCTGCAGTCCCAGTCTGGTGAGCATCTCGTGCTATATTATGGTTTGTTGACGGATTTGGAGGCGAAAGCCAATTTCGAACATCCTTTTGTAACTGATCACCTTCATAGAAATTTCAGCCCGCGACAATGAGGATGGTGGGTTTAAGAGTAACTAACGTTCCATCTTGTTTATCTTACTTGTTGTATTTTGCATAGTGACTAAAACATGGGTTGTCAGTAGGAACCATGTAAGTTCGCACACATATAGAACATACCAAGCGCTCGCTGGATGGCATCCATTGATGCTTTACCATCTATAAAAACAGTTTTTGGGACAAATCTTGACGACCAGTCAAGAATCGCCACACACCATCCATGACACTCCTCATATTACTCATTAGACCATGGACAACTTCTAGTGTCTGGACAACGGTCATGCGGGCCTCCTCCTGGGTGAGACGGTCGAGTCTCTTGAGGACGGCTTCGACCTCACTCTCTCCCAAAAGCTTCTTCGTGAACTTCTCTGTAATATATTTAACAGTGCATCACACATCGATACGGGAGTGCTTACTGAAACGTCCCTGCTTGATTTGTTTCCTCGCTAGGGCGAGGACCGAAAGCAATTCCACCATAATTTTCACGAGTATATGCGTCATCGCAAGGTCGGGCGGAATTTCAGTATAGATACGTAGCCGTTCAAGAAAATTTTTGACGCATTCAAACAGATCTTCGAGTGCGTCGTAGCTCCCGCTAACACTACTAGCAGCCTGTTATGCCGAGGTGTCATGAGAACGCCGCCGAGGATGAAAATGGATAAACGTGCTGCGAGTAGAATATCAATCCCAACAAAGATTGCTTTTGCAGGAGAAAATGGGGCCTATAAGTAATCAATAAAACTAAGAGGGCAGAATGTGACTCGTGTAACTCACGAGGGTAACTGCCTCACCAAGGATGCCAGAGATTGAGTGAAGAATGTCGGCTGCAGGTTTGAGGAAATCAATGAGTTTCCGATTTCCGTCTCGGTATTCTTTAAATTCATTTGCTCGCTCCTGAAATAGCTCAAGGACATCATCTATGGAGTCAGAGAGTTGAAGCTTGCGAGCAGATGGATCCCTTGTGAGGTCTATTCCTGTTTGCTTGGTATAGTTGTCTAAGGCAGCATTGATGACTAGTCGGAAGTTAGAGGGTGCGTTTGTTGCAGATATCGTCGGGTTCATGAACTTGGCTGATCAGGAAAAACTGGGGAGAGGTGAAGGGTTCAAGGTATGGTGGATACAGTAACCTGACGTAGACGTAAACATGGACGGTCGCCTAAAAGCCCCGAGGCCAGCAAGGCGATGCAGGGACAAGTTAGACGCCGGATGATTTACTTGTATTGACTGTCAGATCCCGAACTGGCAGACATACTGGCTGAGCAACATGAACATCCCAAAGTCATCTATGTTCTGATTCAGATGTGATTATTTATACAACAGCTGGCTGTTTGCTCTCGCTATTGTAAGAGTGAGAGCTGAGCGGGCTTGGTAGGGTTAGGGTCAGCTTATCGATGTTCGATGTTCGACGTTGGGCGCGGCTCTGTCAACCACTCTCCTTGCGGCTCACTCATAGACCGACACCTCCTTCAGGGACGTTCAAATATCGGCTCTGTAAATTCGTCGGCATCAGTATTATCCCCACTCAACCTATGCATCACCGTGGTCTCTCCGAGTCCTGAGCATAAATACAAGGAATATATCGACTCTTGTTATCATGAGCGTATCTGCCACTCTCCCTTCTCCCTCCCCCCTCGTTTCGTCGAGCCGTCATGACATAGCTCTCAAGCCAAACCCTCACCCATACGCCATCAAAACCACCCACACCGCCCTCCTGTCACGCTCCAACTCGTCAGGACACAATACCCCAGAAAAGTACTTCTACACACCAACCGCTGGGACTCTGACCCGCGGTTCAATAGATCGCAGGCATGAGTACCGTGGGCATCGCTACTCTACCAGCCTCACTGGTCCGCTCCCATCTCCTCTGCCCTCCCCTCTGGGCTCTCCCACACACTCGCAACGTAGCCAGTCTGAGGACGACTCTTCGCTTCGTAGACCACGTGCCGATACGCTACCGACTTACTTAGTCAACAACAGTAGCACCTTATCCACAGAACCAGAAGAAGATTTGCCACTCAACCCGAAGACATGGATGCCCTCGCAACTGTCGCTTTACCTGACGACTGCGCTGCGTATCCGTTCTGGTGAGCGTCTTCCTGAACGTGTGGCCCACGACATTACATCGTGGGTACGTCGCGAGGGCGTCGGCGGACGAACATTCTTACGCTGGACCGACGAGGATCTCAAAGCGTGAGTGTCTCCATTTTTTTCTCCGGTCTTCGGGGATTGTTATTGATCGACTCGATCGCTTTGGTCTAGTCTTGGGATCAACACGCTCTGGCGCAGCGCACTTCTCGCTGCGGCACGGAACCTCCGTCAGAATGTTCTCCGTGGGGGTATCTGGGGTAACCAAACGGCCGACCAGCAGCAGGGGCAGGACCAGGACCAGCAATTGGGGCAAGAAGATGCGCCCTTCGGCACAGCTCTTTATGCATCCTCGTCCAGCTCGCTTGACCTGTCCCTCGCCTGTGAAGATATTGACGCCGGTTCTGAACGCCGTCTCTCGCGACGCACGCGGATGATTAGGAACGTGAATGGGCATGTGCGCGGGATGGTCGACAAATGGGAGCGGGAGAGCTTGGGGAGCCGGAACTCTAGCTGCAGCAGCGACCGACGTGGATCGGAGAGCGACAGCGGGAGTGAGCTTGGCGAGAACGAGATGGTTGTGACGGAAGATACCGATACCGGTGGCGACAGTGCTCCGAATGGCCCTAGTGCAATGACGGCCGCCGACGAGGAACCGAGCATTGAAGACCTTCTTGCAGCTGAGCCCGTGTCTCCCGCGCAGAAGGACAACTCATGGGGCGCCCGTGCATGGGAGGAACTTGATATAGGTATCACTGTGCGCCGCATTGAAGCTCATGATACGGTTGTCCCACGCCGCGATGGCAGCGGAAGCAGTGGTACTGGCGCCGGGAGCGCACGCCGTTTTTTCACGCGGAGCAAACGTGGCGGTCAGGGCAGTGACAGCAGCTGGCGCATGAGGGAGGCGGCCAACGAAGACGCGCAGCCTGCACGACGCACGGTAGCCGATATCTTCGAGGAGCCCGCGAACACAGCATCCACCCCCACGCTCGCTGACGCGGCAGTACAAGCGGATTTACACGCAGAGGAAGCAAAGGCCGAAGCAGAACTGGATGACAAGGAGCGCATGTTGGAAGGCGAGGTGCGCGGAACACGCGCCATACTCGAGAAGTTTAAGCACCGGCTGGAGGAGGTTGAGGCGCGCATCAGCGCGATGGAAGCTGAATGGCATACCGCAGAAGAGCAGCGGACGCGGACGCAGACGCAGATACAGCAACGGCCAACTCAAAGGGCGTCTGAGAACGACATGATTGACAAAGCGATCGAGGCGATTCCAGAGGAGACGCGGGGGGGTGTAGCGGAGGACGACACTACCAGCACGGATGCGGGAAGTCGTGCAGAGCGCCGCTCAGTTGACCTCGTCCCGACAACGGTGTCCGGTCTTCCTTCGTATGTGCTCCTCGTTGGCCTCGGGGTGTGCTCGGTCGTATTGCAGGTCGTGCTGAAGCGTGTCGTGGGGCGCAGCCTGAAACCGTGAATATGCCCGACGCCTGATCTCGCTCCCAATCTCTCTACTCAGTGCATCGCGAACTCGAATCTTCCCTTCGCGTTGACTTATTTGTCTTTCGGTGTCTTGTTTACGACCAATTTAACGACCCAATCACGACCTCTAAATGACACTCCACTTAGTCACTTTTCATCTTGGCATATCGATATCCGGGGCTAGGTCTGACTGCAGACCCTGCATATCTTCTTTTACCACGTGTTAGCCATTTTCATAATATAATGATTTTTTTATGCGTTCTGGTCGGCGGTGTCTCCCTTTCAACATGGCTATGACATAAAGGTGACTTCACATGTGAACCCGGCCCTAGTTCGGAAGAGACCAGAACCGAGTGGTTATGGCAGAAGATCAGAAATCTACTGCCTTGTGGGAGGATGGACCTGACTAAATACAAGACACCATAACCAAGTCGTTATGGCAGTAGATGAGAAATCTACTTACCTCGGTGATGCAGGTTTCAAACCTGCTTGTGCCAAAGTATGTTTTGGTAAATTTCATTTTCTTGACATGGCTGAGTGCCGAATTGACTTAGCTGAGCACAAGGCTCAATACCCAAGTGGTTATGGAGAAGTTGAGAAATGTACTTCCCTTGCAATGCAGGTTTGAAACCTGCTGGTAACGCTATATTTTTCAGTAAATTTTATTTTCTGGTTCGGACGATGGGGTGAGTACGGAGTTGTCTTAACTGGACATAGAGCGCCATAACCAAGTGGTTATGACAGTAGATGAGAAATTTACATCTCCTTAGTGGCGTGGGTTTGAAATTTGAAACCTCTGGTTCCACGATATTTTTCAATAAATTTTATTTTCTGATAATGGATGAATGCAAAAATGACTTGGCCGAGCACAAGGCACCATAACTGGTTATGGAGTAAATTTCATCATAGATCAATTTCCCTTTGATAGCGCGGGTTCGACACCGGCCTGTATCATATATTTTTTCAAATAAATTTTATCTTCCTACTAATACTAATAATGGCTTAGTGCGGAATCGACTTGACTGAGAACAAGGCACCATAACCAAGCAGTCATGGCGATGGATGAGAAATCCATCTCCCTTTGCGGACGCAGGTTTGAAACCTGCTGAGGTTGTGATATTTTGTTTTTTTTTGGTTACATCTCAGCGCCCCGAATTAGGTCACAAATTATCACATTTAGTATGTCTGAAACCGTCGCAATAAAAGAAAAATAGACTTCTTGTTTACTGCCATAACTACTTGGCTATTGCACCTTTTGCTGAGCCAGGGTTAGGTGATACAGTAAAATTTATCATAAAATATTGTGGCACTGGTGGGTTTCAAACTCACGACGCAGTACCAGGAGGAGATTTCTCATCTACTAACCATAACCACTTAGTTATGGTTCCTTATACTTAGTCAAGCCAATTCTGAACTCACCTATTTATCAGGGAAATAAAATTACTGAAAAATATTCCATCACAGCAGGGAAGCAGATTTCTCATCTGATCCATAACCACTTGGTTATTGGGCCTTATGCTCAGCCAGGTCAATTTGGCACTCAGCCATTGTCAGGAAAATGAAATTTACCAAAAAATATTCTGGCCCAAGCAGGTTTCAAACCCACACCACCAAAGGGAGGTAGATTTCTTATCTACTGCCATAACAACTTGGTCAAGTCAATTCCACATTTTCGCCATCGTCAGATAAATGAAACTTACTGGAAAAATGATGTAGCACCAGAATTTCAAACACCCACCAACCCACAATTACATATGCAAGAGAAGTAGATAGATAATGATAGCGTAAAATATATCGGACATGTATGTACTTCATGAACCGCCCGGGACCTACACCCGTGATTCGAGCGTGCCGTTCCTTTCGTCGGTTGATGACGACACTTCACCGCTACGCTGTCGGAGGATTTTGTAATGTTCAAAGCCTTGCGAGAAGAAACACGCTTACGGGCATCATATAGTTAAGGCAAGGGCCGCGCTTAATACCGCGCCTACGTTCGCCGACGAGAAATCGAGTAGGAAGATAGACGTGAGGCCATAGAGTGCGCCAGATTCGATGATGATCTAGAGTACGACGGGACGGGATGCCCGGACGCCTTCTGAGTTGCACTGGATCGATCCCCAGAATCGGTAAGCGATCAGTAGCGTTGCGCCAAGCGCCAACCTGCGTCGTTATCGAAAGTGCCCATGTTGTGATGAGCCAATCATGGACGTGAGGAACGAAGACACTGCCAGTCGGAGGAAGGTGCGATAGATTAGCGAGGGAGACGTAGCCGGAAAATGACCATGACAAGTGTGAGATCGAAGGTAAAGGCTTGTTAAGGACTCGGAGGTCCGACCTTACCTACTACGGTCGGATAGAGAGCACAATCTAGGAAATACGTCGATGAGGTGTGAAACCCAGAGTCTTCGCTTTGGAAGTACAGACGTACAAATGGGAAACTGAGCTAGAAATACGGTCCCAGAGTATCCATAAGCGCCAAATTCGATTATGCGAGTTGACTAAACGTGGTACGGGCGAATACATGTCGTTAACAACGAAATACTAGGACAAAATCGCCGATAAGACTCTGAGAAATTAATAAGCAGTTCGTCAGGACTTTTTTGGGACTTTAGACGTGAGGAATGCTGAGCGCACCTGAGCGCACATTCGTGATATATATTTCTTGGGGTTCTGGTGTTGCTTGATCAAGCAAATACAGTGAGGACCCGTCAACGGTGCGGTGCCTCCTGCGCCGATGAAGGCCTTGAATAATTGGACGAGCACCGTGGTTACGTGTACCGTGGCGAGAGCGAATTGGTGCGAGGCCACGATCAACATCATTCTGCACGTAGCATGAGCATGAGATGGTTGGGCATTCCCATTCGATGTGCCGACGTGCCGACTCGCCTCGGACTCAGTCCCGGCCCGGGATAGACGGGCGCTCCGGATTCAGTGCGTGTGGCAGCCTTACACGCAGCCTTACACAACACCTTTCAGCCTCTGGAGCCACAAACTATTGAATAGTGTGATGGATATTGTCAACGTAGTAAGGCGGACAGAGATGAGATGTACCTGAACCTGAGTCCCAGGGAATTACTGATAAAGTAGTAAATAGCTACTTGACGAATTAACTGGAGGCCTACACGCCTACACATTATTTAGGATTGGGACGTAATCAACTTTGAATCCGAGTTGTTCCCCCTTCTTAACCTACATCCCTTCCATGTGGCCTCCACAACCCATGGAATTCCCACATCATCGAGCACAGCAGACCATGCTTGCATGTTTCCCATGTGCAGACAAACATAGAAGATTCATACCTTTTATGCCGCCGGATTAAACAAGTGTCGGCATCATGTTTAAAGGGGAAAGCAGACAGAGAGCGTTCGAGTTCGGGTGGCATTATCAGCTTGTGTAGGGCAATCCGACTCGTTGGAGGTCGGATCGGATCGGAGTGAGAGAACAAGAGGTGTGATGATGGTGCAACGGAAGGGCGAGTTACACATTGGATCCCGGGCCCACACGCGGCACACGCGCATTCTCTTTGTGCCGCTGCGTCCGGGAAATGATGATTTTCTAATCATCTGGCGTCTATCTTCAGGTACCAACTGTCACGGCCTTAAGGCGGCGACCGTGAACAGCACAGATACAATACGACAAGCTATCTACCATACCCTGAACCCTTCTCTTCCCCCCAGACTTTCCAGTTCATCCAACCTAGTTGCACCCCATGAATCCGACAATATCTGCAACAAATACATCATCGAACTTCCGGCTAGTTATCGATGCAGCCTTAAATGACTTCGCTAAGCAGACAGGAATAGACCTCGCCAACGATCCGTCCGCTCAGAGGATCCAACTCTCAAATTCTACGGATAGTGTCCTGGATTTATTTCAGGAGCGAGCCAGAGAATTCAAGGAATATCGAGATGGAAATCGGAAACTCATCGATTCCATCAAGCCCGCGGTCAAGATCCTTCATGCACTGTCCGGCGTCCTTGGCGAGGCTCTTGGCTCCGTGAGTTCTGCAGACACCATTCCTCCTTGTTCGTTAACCGATTACCTCACTAGGTCCCATTTTCTCCAGCAAAGGCGATCTTCGTCGGGATTGACGTTCTATTAGTAGTATGTCCTCTGCCGTATTGTCGTCCTCAGTTGGGTTGTGACCTCTCGGTCTGTCAGGCTGCTAATGGCGTCAGTGGGAGCTACGATGCACTCGAAGATCTATTTGAATGCGTCAAAGACTTCCTTGGACGACTACATGTCTACACCGAGATCCCACCTGACCCTGCCATGACTCGAATACTCGTGAAAATTATGGTAGAATTACTTTCGATCCTTTCCCTTGCGAGGAAGCAAATCAAGCAGGGGCGTTTCAGTAAGCACTCGCTCACTAATGCGTCATACTTTGTTGAACGTGCCGCAGAGAAGTTCACGAAGAAGCTTTTGGGGGACACCGAGGTCGAAGCTGTCCTTCAGAGACTCGACCGCCTCACCCAGGAGGAAGCCCGCATGACTGTTGCCCAGACATTAGAGGTCGTTCATGGTCTAATGAGTAATATGAGGGTAGTCATGAATGGTGTGTGGCGGCTCCAGCCTGTTTATCTGGATTTGACAGAATTATTGTCGTTATAGATGGCAAGGCATCAATGAGTGGCATCCAGCGGGCGCTTGGTATGCTATGCGCGTGTCTGGAAACCTGCATAGGCCTCACTGACAACCGATGTTAGTCAGTATGCAAGATACCGCAAGTACGATAAACAAGATGGAACGTGAGTGTGACTCCCGAACCCCTCCATACTCATCATCGCAGCTGAAATATTTATGAAGGCGACCAGTTGCAAAAGGATGTTCGGAACTGGCTCTCACCTCCAAATCCGTCGACAAATCACAATGTAGCGCGAGATGCCCACCAAACTGGGACAGCAGCATGGTTTTTGGATGGGAGTACATTTTCCGAGTGGAAAGAACATGGATCCTTATTGTGGATCCACGGCAAAGGTATGTTTCGGTCAATATTGAGCTTCTCAAACACTTGAAGATTTCCTGATCTGATAGCGGGATCGGGAAAGAGCATTCTTCTGTACGTCTCAATCGGCTCTTCTCTCCACAGTTTCTTATACCTGATCAAGCTCCGCGATTATACAAAACGTCTCAGAGCTGCGGGCGGCCGGGTTAGCCTCTATGGCATACTATTATTTCGATTTTCGAGATGCCGAAAAGCAACACCGACGCGGCCTGCTAGCTTCTCTACTTGCCCAGCTCTCATTCCAGTCTAATCCTTGTCATGACAAACTTTCTCGTTTGTATGCGACTCACGACAATGGCACCCAAGAGCCCGCCAACAGTACACTAACGCAATGTCTCAAGGATATGCTCCAACTCCCTGGTCATGGGCCAGTCTACATCATTCTGGATGCCCTCGATGAGTGCCCAGATGCATCTGGAACACCAACAGCACGCGAAAAGGTGCTTGAGCTGATAGAGGATCTTGTCGAGCTACAGGTACCAAATCTTCGAATCTGTGTCACGAGCCGTCCCGAAATCGATATTCGAATTGTGTTTGAGCTTTTGACAAGCCACCAAGTGTCTCTTCATGACGAAGACGGACAAAAACAGGACATCCTTGATTACGTAACCAAGGTTGTTCGTTCGGATAGAAAGATGAGGAGATGGAGAGAGCAAGATAAGCAACTTGTCATCACGGCACTTTCTGAGAAAGCAGACGGGATGTAGGTTCACCGGTCTAGATGCACCTCACCAAAGGTTATTTTACTGAATTACGCAGGTTTAGATGGGTGTTCTGTCAGTTGGACATCATGTGTCGGAATCTTCCTGCGAGTATCAAGGATGCTCTCAAAGAGTTGCCTAAAACCCTAAACGAAACGTATAAGCACGCATTACTCTCCATCGATGAGGCAAAACGAGAGTATGCGCAACGGCTCTTCAAATGTGTCACCGTCTCGATTCGTCCGTTGCACGTTGCAGAACTCGCCGAAGTTCTTGCCATGCGGTTTGACACCGATGGGTTTCCGAACTATGATGTGGACTGGCGCCTAGGAGACGATGCAGAGGAAGCAGTTCTCTCCGTCGGTTCGAGCTTAATATCCGTCATCGATCTGGATGGCGAGAAAGTCGTCCAATTTTCTCATTTCTCCGTCAAAGAATTCTTGACTTCAAATCACCTCTCCGCCTTGGGGGATAATCTTTCTCATTACCACATCCTTCCCTGTCCCGCACATGCGGTTCTCGCGAAAGCGTGCCTGAGCATCCTTCTCCAGCTCGACGACCAGGCCGACAAGGCAACGATAGAGAAGCTGCCTTTGGCACTGTATGCTGCTCGATATTGGGTCGATCATGCCCGATTTGAGGATGTATCGTCGCGGACACAAGATTTGATGGAGTGCCTATTCGATCCGGACAAGCCCCATTTCGCCGCGTGGGTGTGGTTGAACGATGTGGATCGTCACTGGCTACCACCGATGTCGACTGCTCATCCGACGAATCCCAAAGCAGGGCCACTATATTATGCGGCATTATGTGGATTCCATGACCTTGCAGAACACCTGATCCTTGCGCATCCGTCGGATGTAAATGCAAGAGGTGGATGTCGTGCAAGCCCGCTAGGCGCCTCGCTATCTTCTCGGGCTTTGACCGTCGCGACGTTACTGCTGAAACATGGTGCCGAGGTTGATATCCGAACAGATGAAGACTTTACCCCTTTACACCAGGCTTCACGAGGGGGAAACCTGGATATCGCTCAATTCCTTTTAGAGAATAGTGCCGATTTCAATGCAAAAACAGATGGTAACCACACTCCCCTTTTCTTGGCCTCGCAAGAGGGACAGCTCGAAATTGTCCGTCTCTTACTCCAGCGCGGTGCAATTGTGGATTCTGGTAACAAGGAAGGCCAGACTCCTTTGCACATCGCCTCGTTCAATGGGCACCTCGATGTTGTGCAGCTGTTATGTCGTTCAGGAGCTTCTGTTAGTGCACGGGACTCCCTGAAACAGACTCCGCTCGCCGTAGCGTCGAGGAACGGACATGTAGAAGTTTTACGCTTCCTGATCGAGCAAGGTGCAGGCGTGGATGTCCAGGACAATGAGAGCTGGATTCCATTGCACTACGCATCGCGATTTGGACATCTTGATATCGTGCAGCTGTTATTGGACCACAAAGTTGACGTGAATGTGCAGAAAAATGATCTCTGGACTCCACTACATCTGGCAGCAGCCAATGAAGATCTCGATATCGTAACGTTGCTCATCCAGCGTGGTGCACGCGTCGACATGCGGGACAACGAGGAACGAACTCCCCTGGATCGGGCCTCATTCTGCGGCAACCTCGACATAGTTCGCTTCTTAGTCGAGCACGGTGCAGATGTATCTTCCTGTTGCAACAAGGGCTGGACTCCATTCCATTTCGCAGCATCAGGCGGGCGTCTTCACGTCATGGAATTCCTCCTTCAGCGCGGTGTCAATGTCGATGTTCGGAATAAGGACGGGCAGACTCCATTCAACGCCGCATCCCGCAACGGGAAACTTGACGTTATGCGATTCTTGATCGAGAATGGCGCTGATGTCAAGTCCACGGACGACGATAGCTGGGATTCATTGCATCTGGCATCTCGATATGGATACCTCGAAGTCACGCAGCTCATACTAGATCATGATACAGATGTGAATAAACCAAAGGATGATCTGTGGACTCCGTTGCACCTGGCATCGGCCAACGGGCACACCAGAGTTGTACAATTACTTGTTGAACGTGGCGCAAATGTCGATCCGTGCAATGACCTGCACGAAACACCACTCAATAAGGCAGCAGAGATTGGCCACCTGGAAATCGCACGGTTCCTTATCGACTCGGGAGCAAATGTGCGATCTATCGACAACAGAGGTTGGGCTCCCTTACACACGGCTTCATGGAATGGACATCTTACTGTGGTGAGGTTATTGCTCAAGCGTGGTGCGGATATCGATTTGCGAAATGGGAACGATAAAACGGCTGCGGACTTGGCGTCGGAGAATGACAAGACCAAGGTTGCACGTTTCCTAACGGAGTACAAGCAAGATGAGAATGTTCGAAACAATGTACGGTCGACCACATTGGATGCAGCGCTCCTTGATGCCGATGGAGATGGGCAAGGCGATGGCAAGGAGACGTCGCTGCACGATGCTGCGGGAGAAGGAAAGATTAGGGTCGTGCGGTGGTTCCTTGAGAAGGGAACTGATGTCGACGCAAAAGGACCGGCTCAGAGAACTCCCCTGTGGTTTGCAGCATGGAACGGACACGAAGACACGGCGCGCTTTCTTATTGATCGCGGAGCGGATGTGGATTCACGGGACGACTTCGGATGGACCCCGTTGCATGTAGCATCGCGATTCGGTCATACAGATACCGCGCGGTTATTACTAGACGCCGGCGCCGACGTGAACGCCCGGAATTTGGACAATTGGACCCCCTTACATCACTCTGCAGGCAACGATCATCTTGCCGTCGTGGAATTGCTCCTTGCACGGGGCGCAGACCCACACTGCCGGACTGGCGACGGTCGAAATGCATTTCAGCTGGCGGCCGGACGTGGGTACCGGAAGATTGTACAGCTTCTAACAGAGCATGGCACAAAATGAGTGTAAGGTTCGTCAGGTTGTTGTATTGTATTGCCATTGATGCGAGGGCTGCGGTTGGTGTTAACGTGGAGAGCTTCATGTTGCAGGACGACTGCATGATCAATTTTATGCATCACTTTTTGTTAGTAGCAAAGACTATATTCGTTGGACAATCTCTGTACAATGTAATAATCTCTAATGTAAAAGAGGTTGCGAAGATGGGTCCTCCATGGTGTGAGGCTAGCATGGTGGCCGAGTCAGGTGCCGATCTGAGCCTTCCCACTTGTCTCGAGTGTAGCACGTCACATGGGGCGACGCACCGATGACATTGTTGAGGGAGAAACCCCTAAGAGAGAGGAGGGATTGTCGAGCCAAGTGAGAGCAGCGAAAAACGGCCGAGCACTAGATAGCGATGTTGGCAGGGGCGAAGCGGTCGACAGAAGGTAAGACAGCGAGACAAGGGCAATGGCCTTGAAGTCTTTTGAGAGGAAGCGAGGTCTAGATTGAGATCGCGTCGACGTTGGAGGACGCGAGGAAGGAGAGCGGCTAGAGAGAAATAAAATGAGGAAAAGTTAGTGAGCACGCGTCGAGTTTCGAGGACAACTGGAGTTTCTTACTCGCTGCCTCTTCCTAGAGAACATTAACCAATATATATGATGTTCCAAATACCGGCGGACTGGGTAGAGTATCTAACTGGAAAAAACGAGTTAATCTTATCGGACGTTGGAAGAGAACTAGCGAGCGTTGGACATCAAAGGAGGGGGTTCGTGCATTGCGGAGGCGATGTAAGACGTCGGTTAATGAGGAAATGCGGAAATGCAGGCTGAGGCGCGTAGAGGATGGAAGAATGAGAGCGAGAGTGTATACGGCGGCGGGCGGTACAGTCAGTTCTTGTGTTTCTGTTTTTCCGTTCTCCACGAAGCCCGACGAAACGGCGATCTACGCAGAAAAGAGGAAGTAGAATCGGTGAAAATAGAGCGCGTATGATGGCATGAAGAATCTGTGAGTCTTTTTACCGGGTTCCCGTCAAGATTGCCGTGACAGTGCAAGTCTGCAAGCGCGGACGCGGATGTTCTGGGTTCTGGGCTAATCCACGTGATGGTCAAAATGTGCAATTGACTTGACTAAATATAAGTCACCATAACCAAGTTGTTATAGCAGTAGATAAGAAATCTACTTCCCTGGTGATGCGGGTTTGAAACCTGCTTGTGCTGAAATAATATTTTTCAGTAAATTTCATTTTCCCGACAATGGCTGAATACCGAATTGACCTGGCTGAGCATAAGGCCCAATAACCAAGTGGTTGTGGACCAGATGAGAAATCTCCCTTGGAGTGCGGGTTTGAAACCTGCTGGTGATACAATATTTTTCAGTAAAATTTCTTTTCTGGTTACGGATGGTTGTTGAGTGCGGAGTTGTCTTAACTCAGTATAGGGCACCATAACCAAGTAGTTATGACGGTAGATGAGAAATCTACATATCGTCAATGACATGGGTTTGAAACCTCTGGTTCCACGATATTTATTTTTATTAAATTTTATTTTCTTGATAATGGATGAATGCAGAATTGACTTGGTCGAGTACAAGTCACCACAACTAATTGGTTATGGCAGTAGATGGAAAACCTATGTCCCTTTAACAGTGTGGGCTTGAAACCTGCTCGTGTCATAATATTTTTCAGTAAATTTTATTCTCCTAACACTGGCTAAATGTGGAAGTTACTTGGCTAAGTGTAAGATACCGTAACCAATCGGTTATGGCAGTAGATGAGAAATCATTATCAGGAAGAAATATAATCGAAAAATATCATGACACCAGCTGGTTTCAAACCTGCGCCGAAGGGAATAGATGGCTGAGTGTGGAATTGACTTGGCTGAAACACAAGACACCATATCCAAGTGGTTACAATATAGTCGATAAGATATCTACTTCCCTTCGGTGGTGCAGGCCGTGCAGGTTTGAAACCTGCTGGTGCCACAATATTTTTCATTTAATTTCATTCTCCTTACAGTGACTGAGCTTAGAATCGACTTAACCGAACATAAGACACCATGGCTAAGTGGTTATGGGGCAGATGAAAAATCTGCTGGTACAGTAATATTTTTTAGCAAATTTTGTTTCACTGATAATAGGTGAGTGCGAAATTGACTTGACTGAGTATAAGGCGCCGTAACTAAGTCGTTATGGCTAGTAGATGAGAAATCTACTCCCTTTGGTATCGTTGGTTTGAAACCCACTGGTACCACAATATTTTTCAGTTTTTTTTTGAAAATGTGGCTCGGGTTCATTCTTGGCAGGACTCATAGGTGGGTCTATTACACACATCTACATTATAATGGCCAAGTAGTTATATCTCAGTAGACAGTGTCGTGATATTTTTTCAAATAAACTTTATCTTCCTACTAATAATGGCTAAGTGCGGAATCGACTCGACGGAGCATAAGGCACCATAACCAAGCGGTCATGACACTGGATGAGAAATCCATTGCGGACGCAGGTTTGAAACCTGCTGAGGTTGTGATATTTTTGGGTAAGATCTCAGCGCCATGAATAAGCTAATAAATTATTGCGTTTTGTTCCTGAAACCTGCTTAAATATGATAGCAACAGGTCATTAACATCTTTGGGGATACCCAATGCTATAAATGGTAGTTGTTTCGTTGACTTGGGCCAACACGGTGACGTCTCAATTCTTATTACCATCCCAGTGATATGTATGGGGTGGGGCAGCCTGCAGTGGTGTCACGGATCCAACCGAGGAATCATGTCTGTGTCCCTATAAACTTGAAGTATAATAACGACATCGTTGATAACGTGAGGCTCAGCTCTTCACCCGTCAGTCGTTTCCGAATCGGTGGTGAACGTTGAGCTGTTGCTTTATCTTATCTTCTTCAGAGGAGAAGACGATATCTTGGACTCTGGCATATCGCGACCAGTGAAGCGAGCAGACGGGGTTCGCGCTTGAACTCGAGAGGGAAGGGCGGACGTGCAGGAAGAAGAATAAGACTTTTCCCGACGCGGCTTAAAAGATTCGACGGACTAGGGAAAACGCGAGAGCAAAGATCCGAAGTTCGAGAAGCGAACGCCCGACGGCTTACACTCGGACTAGCGGTGCGGATTGAAGCGAAGCCTGAGAGAGGGAGAGAGAGAAAAGACGTCGAGAACGGCACACAAAGATATCTTCAGAGCAAAAATTGAAGGGTAAAGTCCTCTGCCCTATATGAAGGCTTCATTTACAAGTCGGCCGGCCAGCTCGATCGCGCGCGTAAAATTTACGCTCGTCACCTCACCTACGGTCACCACCCACGTTTTTCTATCAGGGATATTTTCTTTAATTATTTATTGGCCTCGGAAATGCCTGGTTGTATATGTCTGATTAAATTAAATTAACAAATACAATTCTGTGGTATACATATTCCTGGCCGAGGCCGACAATCGGACACTCGAGTACTAGTACATAATACAAAGTCAACATAATACATCAAAACACATAGAAAGAGAGCCACGTTTCCTAATCCCTAGACTCCTTCGGCGGCGCAGACAACAACTGTGCAACGTCACGTTTTCCCGATTCCAGCGCTATCTGGAGCGGAGTCTTGCCCGTCTCGTCTCGCAGGTCCGTCCGTGCACCGTGCTGTACCAGAAACCGCGCAGCGTCGGCAT
>QFEA01000661.1:0-16296 GCA_003315975.1 Lactifluus echinatus | reverse complement strand
TTCAGTCCTTGTGCACCCTCCTCAAGTTCGGAATATGGGATAGAGACTATAAAGGATGAGACAGTGGGCGTCGATGTTTATCATTGTATTCTGCGCCGCAGCTTTGATGGCTGTTTTGAGGGCAGCAACGGCCTCGTTTCTGGACATTTTAATCCGAAGCAAGTGCTTATATGAATCTCCCAGGATCCAGCAGTTAATGGTGAGGTCGGAGTCAGACATTGTGGTTGGGAGTTGGGGGTCAGGAATTGACCGCGAGGTGGAGGCAGTTTGAGGCGGCGGAGCCCCACGTTGTCGAAAAGCGGAGCCGGCTGGGTTGTTCCCCCCTGAGTTCAGGTTCTTTCCCTTTCCCTTTCGGTGGCGGTGGCATTTTGACGGTTAAGGTTAAGGGAGTCGGTATCTGTATTCGCTTGGTCCTAAATAGGAACTGCTGGGTTTCAATCTTTCAATCACATCACAGTTGCGTGTTGCCACTGGTCCGCTACGGTCCGGTTGGTCTGATGCCAGTTCGACCAGCCACTGCAGCTGGCTCGCCCACACAGGGATTGTTATCACCCACTCGCCTGCGCATTCGGCCAATGGCCTGCTACAGGAGATATATCCCATGGATAGCGCCGAGTGGGTCTCCTCAGCTTCGTCCATGATCTCATCCATCCACGAGGGCCTCAAAACCCTCGCCTCTGCCCCCCGAGCTCTCGAGCCAAGCCAAGTAATTCAAACCCATGCTAGTTTTGCCTCGGAACTTGCCGGCCTTCAAACCGCGCACACACCTACATCGCCTCTCAAGACCAACAATGGAATGATTATGCACCAATCCCATTACCGATACTTACCGCCAGCTCACTCTACACATCAACAGACAAGTCGATGAGTGGCACACGGGGGAGGGTAGGGAGTCCTGGCAAACGCGCGGAGGAGATGGGTCCATTCAGGGTTCATTCCGGCACGGTGACCAAGTTCTTCAAAGTTGGCAATGTATTCATCTGGTTGGCCCCCTTCTATAGTTCATTTGTCAAGCACGTCCTGGGCCTGTTCGCGTTCGATGTAGTTGACATAAGGCGCGTTTGAATGCAGCACGAAGGACTTGCCACGGGTCGACAACTAGGAGGTCGGATGGATCTTCTTCCACTCGGGTGAGCCATCTGTGCTGTTTTTGGAGCCACCCCTCTAACTTTTGGACCACCGACTAGGGACAGGAAATATCCACATTTCATATATGGATTACTTGCGAGAGTATAGTGATGCATCTTCATGAATCGTTCGAATTGGGTCAAAAATTCACTGGTATGTGCCCTGTCTCCATCGAATGTTATAGGGGGTGTCCCAATAATATTTCCGGTTTTCCATTGAATGGTTTACATGCAATGCGCTTATTAGTCCTCCTTCCTACGTCACTTTCCTCTTTCGAACGTCACACTGTCAGCGTCACCTGGTCACGCGCTGTGATAGGCAGGGCGTACACAGCCCCGTGCACGCCACTTACGGGCTCAACTGGAACTGGATTCTGTTGTCTCAAGAGACCTATTGCTATCGTTCGATGAACAGCCATTTGTAAGGAGTTATTAGGTTGGAAAGTAATTTTACCGGCAGGTGCGAGTTCTATCAGAGAAGTGTGGATTAAGCTGACATCTCCGCAAGGCGAGGATGACATGTACAGAGGGTTTTTCAGTCCGAAAGGTCTGATGAACCGTTAAATCGAGTCGGCCCATAATTCACAACTCCCTCTAATTCCTGCATAGATTCTAAAGTGGTGCGTCCGAAACCATAAAAGATAAAAGCCTGTGTGCCCCGGAGCCGGTCTAAGGATACTATCTAGGGCTATTCTACATGACCCGGGGTGATAACCAGAGCCAGAAATCTTCAAATCAGAGCGGTTTCTCAACGATTCGACTATTGCGCTAGCGTTCGGTGTTGGCAAGCGAATTTGTGCCATCTTCGAGTTTTGCTCAGTGTTAGCGCTTGGCTCGAAAAAACATGTACATTTATGAAAACATGGTATACAGTTCACTACAGCCAAATGTGTACAACATTATAGTTTCATTAGTCCATAATAATAATAATGTCGTATCAACAATTCTTGTAGTGGAACTGGTGCATCGGCCATCTACCCCCTCATCGTGCCTACTCCTCCGCTTCTCACCCAATGGGCGGTTTGTTGCCGCTGGTTGGTCGTGACAGACCACTGGCAGCAGCGAGGAGGCTTTTGTGGCCAAAAATGGTGCGAGAGTATCATGATCGGTCAGCATTGTCGGTACGTAACCATTATTTGGTATCGTCGATTTGTGTTCTCTGGCCAACTAGCCATCCTCACAGATGGTACATCTCCATGCTGGGCAAGCAGTCATCCCTCACCGCTCTCGTGACGCTCCTACGCCCCAACGTTTCCCCGCACTGCATCGCCTTCTTCTACCTCGGATGACCCATCGTCAATGGCTCCTAAATGCCCCCTCCAACAGCTGTTGGGACCCTGCAGCAGTTCTGAGCGGGCTAGCGGTAGGGGCCATGTCCCATCTCTGATGCGCCGAATAACAAGGTCTGCTCGGCTTTTTCGAGACATGTGGTCGACACAAGGCGCGTGCCCGTAATCTGGATCCTCCGACGGGCAGAAAACAGTGGAAATCGGTACTTCTCATTGCTCACACGTGGATCGAGGTGGGTACGGCCGAGAACAAGACGCAGTTGATCGTGTAGCGGAAGCGGGGGAATGACGAGCAAGCGTTCGAGAGTTTTGGTTTTGCGAGCCACGTCGGGTGGAAGGTGCATGAGGCTGCCAAAGTGGACGCCAACGTCACTATATCCCTGGCGGGTCAACTCGTATATAAGGCATGGGCGTCCTCGATCACCGTATCTGTATCCCCTTGCCTTCGCTTGGCCCGTCGTCCTCGTCGTTCCGGCCATCATTGTCTTCACTCTGACGCACCGCCTCCCGAATCGTGTGGTCACATACCACTCTCCTTCGTCACTAGTCTTCGAACCGTCTCATCCCCGACCTCACTTCACACATGAGCTTCTGCCAGTGTCGCCGCGATAGTTCCCCATTTCCGGCCGAAGAAATACTTGCTACAGAAAACTTGTAGATCATTCACGTTCAAGTTATACAAAAATCGAACAGCTATGACATCCACTCATCGCATGCACACTCTAATAGCCCACACCAATCGGGTAATCAGCGAGTCCCTCGACCACTTTTTTAGCCTCAGGTGCTTGGACTGGCGCATTGTATTCAGCAACGAGAACTGCCTGCTTCGTCTTCACTAGAACTGCGCCGTCACCCTATTTATCTATTTATACAAGTAAGATGAGGTGGGGAATCGATCAGGTCAGTCTACAACGTACCCCTTTCTTCACATAGATACTGCGTTCATTCGCTTGGAGCGTGAAGTACTTCTGACCACAAAGCCGGACTCCGCGTTCGCTTGAGCTTTGTCTAGATTACCGAAAGAGGCCACATGACGAATCTGGCCCGTGCAATAAGCGATGCAAAGACCAAAGTCAAAAGACTTTTGACTGTTTTACCGTGTGAAACTCACACACTGGACTTTACAGTGATAGTAGGGACAACAAAATAGCTTGTGTTCAAGTACCATGTGACTGCAATTTCTTTAACATAATAATATCGTGCTCCTGCCTCATAACGGAATTTGGCTCCACACCCTCGGGCCAACCAAGGTCGTCGGCAGTGTTCAAACTAGAAGGATAACATGCCTCATCTGCCTTTCCACACCAGTCAAAGTCAACCAGCATGGCAGTGTCGTCATCAGTGATCATAATATTCGGTGCCCGAAGGTCGCCGAACACGAAACCGTGCGAGTGAAGTAAACTGATCGCTTCTTTGATCCGTTCGAATTGCCCATTGGAAAGGGAACCCACTGCCTCCTTTCCCTCAACCAAGTCCATCACGATCATAAATCTTCCTCCGTACATTGGAGGTTCAGCCTCGTCAGTGCTGGCGTAGTGTAGGGTCGGTGCCAGTCCGTGCTCGGCCAGAATGCGGTGAGCCAGTGCTTGGTATGTCGACACAAACTTCACGACCACCACACGATGATCGTTGTCAAGCTCTGCCCTGTATACTAGTTTGTTCGGATACTCCGGAATAAGGCGCGACACATAGGTGAACTTCTCCGACCCATATTCCGTGATAAACGGAAAGGCATCGGATATCGGGTTTTGTGAACCTGGATTCGAGAGTGTCTTTCCGAGATCTGAGTAGTATGTCTGCAGGGTGGAAATGCTGGACTTTAAGGCAGCAAATAGTCGTACTGCAGAGTCCAGCCGGTCTACATTGAAACTATCGCCACCAAGCCAAATGTAGTCCGTTAAAGGTTGTATGACCACCTGTTGGAGGTAAACACCGCCGAGGACACACAGCCATGGACCCGCGATCGCTAAAATGATGCTGGGGCAATAGCAGCTGTTTCTGATTTTATCCTCTATTAGATACAAATTAGCAAAGCACTTACAAACGCGAACTAATGCGACTTACGAGATTCCATTGCCCAGTATTTGCGATAAGAAAGGCTAGCCTCGTTGTAGGGATCTGCGATGCCCATTCCAATTTCATTTTTGACCTCTCGCATCGCTGCATATGCGAAGGAGGTGCCACAGGGCACGAGGACCACCCCGTCGGATTTGACTCCCAGTGCCTCCACGACGACGAACGAGGTTCCAAGGAGGGGGGGTAAATGCTTGTCGATCTCAGCAATCCGGTTTTGCTCCGAGTTATAAATAGCTGCAAAGGCTCTGAAAAGAGCCTTCACTGAAGAGTACGTCTTTGCGTCCGCACGAAAGGGTCTTCTCATGGCAGCTTGAAAAGCATTGAATACGGGATGGAATAAGCCGACAGGAGGACCAGAGTTATAGTCCGGGCGACCGTTAAGGACTGGTCTTTTTCCTTGTTCAGTCAGAAATGTTGGCATTACTGCAGCCGAAGAAGGGGAAGGTGCCTTGCGAGCAGCCTCGACGTCACGTTCTTGAGCTAAACTCCGTCGTCATTAATGGGTGTAGCATTATGCGTATCTGATCATCACCTCCGTTGAACTTCAGACGCTTGGCGCCAGTGTCTTCCACTTCGACCCCCCGCTTCTGTGGCACCCATGGAGCTGGAGCTGCGAAACATGTTAGCGTAACGATGACAAAACGACGTATACCCACGCACCAGACGGGATCTTAACAACCACATGGACATATTTATGATCAAGCCTGTTCGCGAAGACATCGGACAATTTATCAAAAGGATTCATCCTCAGCCCGTTCAGTTCTAGTGGAGTGGCATGTTGCTCCTCAAGTTGGGGGGTATATAAGATAGAGACGCTGTAGAGAATGAGTTTGGAGGCCTCGGTGTTTTTCAACGTAATCGGCATTTTAGCTTTGATCTCTTCTTTGAGGGCGTCAACGTTTTCGTTTTTGGAAATGTCGACCGAAAAAAAGTCATCATATGACCTCATCAGGATCCAGCAGTTAACGGTGAGGAGGTCAGAGTCAGACATGGTGGGGATTTGGGAGCCGGAAGTGGAGGCAATTTGAGCCGGCAGAACCTCACTTCGTGAAAACAGTGAAAGCCTGGAGAGTTGTTTCGGTAGTGGTAGCCGGACAGTTTGTATTGACCCTAAACCTAATGGGACTACACTGGGTCTCAATCTGAGTTGCTTGGTTTCTCAAGCAAAGCTTTGGCTGGTCGTCCGGTCTGATATCGGCCCGGCTATAAATAAAGGTCTTGACACATCCACAACCGTACAACCAACACCACGCTGCGCTGCGATCGAGCGCTTCCATCTCAATTTTGCTGGACAAGCATCACCCGTGCATCTGGCCGCCCACCGACACGGATACCCATCCCCATCCCCGCGCCTACGCCACCCAACATCGCTGCAGCGGGAACCGAATTGTAGAACGATATAATACTGTACTTGGGCCGGAAATGGGGAACTATCGCGGCGACATTGGCAGAAGCTCATGTGTGAAGTGAGGTCGGGGATGAGATGGTTCGAAGATTTGTGACGAAGGAGAGTGGTATGTGACCACACGATTCGGGAAGCGGTGCGTCAGAGTGAAGACAATGATGGCTGGAACGACGAGGACGACGGCCAAGCGAAGGCAAGGGGATACAGATACGGTGATCGAGGACGCCCATGCCTTATATACGAGTTGACCCGCCAAGGATGTAGTGACGTTGGCCGTCTACTTCGGCAGCCTCACGCACCTTTCCGCCGACGTGACTCGGAAAAACTCTCGAACACTTGCTCGTCATTCCCCTGCTTCCACTACACGACCAACTGCGCCTTGTTCTCGTCCGTACCCTCTTCGATCCACGTGTGAGCAACGAGAAGTACCGATTTCCGCTGTTTTTCTGCCCCTCCAGTCGGAGGGTCCAGATCACGGGCACGCGCCTTGCGTTGACCACGTGTCTCAAAAAGCCGAGCAGACCCTGTTATTCAGCGCATCGGAGATGGGACATGGCCCCTACCGCTAGCCCGCTCAGAACCGCTGCAGGGTTCCAACAGCTGTTGGAGGGGGCATTTAGGAGCCATTGACGATGGGAAGTCCGAGGTAGGAGGCGACGCAGCGCGGGGGAGCGTTGGGGCGTAGGAGCATCACGAGAGCGGTGAGGGATGACTGCTTGCTCAGCATGGAGATGTACCATTCTGTGAGGATGGCTAGTTGGCCAGAGAACACGAATCGACGATACCAAATAATGGTTACGTACCGACAGCGCTGACCGATCGTGATACTTCTCGCACCATTTTTGGCCACGAAAGCCTCCTCGCCGCTGGGCTGGCACGACCAACCGGCGGCAACAAACTGCCAATTGGGTGAGAAGCGGCAGGCGATGAGGGGGTAGATGAACATGTACCAGTTCCACTTCAAGAATTGTTGATATGAGCGAAGATCCATGCATCTCTTTTCCCCAATAGCCCGCACCATCACTGTGCCACCTTGTGACTCATTACGATCGTCAGGACCTGACAGACGGTGTTAACAAGGATGCGAGAGCACTGAACTAGTCAAATAGGGGTTACTCACCAGTACAGACAACAATACCACCATCAGGTTCGATATGTATTTCTTCCCTGAGATGTCTGTAACCGAAGGTGGCGGAATATTACTGCGACTGGGTCCTGCGAGTCATCTATCCACGTGAAGTCGGACACATGAGAATAAAAGAACAGGGCCCAAGCTTCGTGTCCAACTCCAACACATAGTGACTACACAGAGGAGGGGAGGGGGGAGGGGTCTTTAAGAGGTCAAATCGATGATGGGGATAACGTAGGCGGAGAGGACGCACCACGTGTAGAGCACGCATTCCTCTCCTTCTGTGCATCAACGTAGATGTACGCTGGCTTTATGACAGTCCCCGGCGCAGATCCGTGAGTACCTTGGTGGCCTTGATTTTTGGGCAGACCAAGCTTCATGAGTACAGAATTAAGTTCTGCGAAGAGCGCCGACTAGCGAGTGGCTAATGTGTGAATACATATAAATTGGTGAGGTGGAGTCTAAATAGGCAACCGGCGCGACTCAGCTAACCACTGCAAGATGTCAAGGTGACCCGCACAGTACATATGCAACTGCGACGATACAGAATTAATCGAAAAGGCGTTCAAGCATCCGTTCATCATGCCACTTTTCCAAAGAAGTGCCTTCCTTGGCACTCTCCAGGCGTTTCCTGTGATCCCACTCCCGCGGATACTTATTCTCACGTGCTACTCCACAATGGTCAAAGTCGATCAACTTGACGTCGTCCTCGGAAACGAGAATGTTGGGGCCACGGACGTCACCGTGCACGAAGTTGAGATCGTGAATAAGGAATAAGGCCGCCTTGAGTTTTTCTTTGTATTTCAGTCGATCTTCGCGAGGCTTCGTTCCCAACATCACCCAGCCCGATAAATACTCCATGACCACCATTTTCCAACCGCCCTCCAGGTCTTCCACCGCAAAAAGTTTCGGCGCAAAGCTCGCATCATCCAACACCTGGTGCACGGTCTCCGAATAAGTCCGCGTAAACTTCACTACAATCTGTTTTGCCGCATTTGCAGATGCATCGTCATCGTCCGTATCCGTATGTTCAGCTAAGAATACAAGGGGACCTTGCACCAAGCGCGACTTGTATTTGAAAGACCGCGTAGTTTGCTTTTTATCGGTATAGGAATCCTTATAAGGGAAGGGGCAATCAATCGAGTGAATTTTGGATCGATATTCATATCGATATTCATAGGAGTCGGGTATCGGACCGGGAGGAGACTCGTAAAACGTCTTCAGTCCCTCAAAGGCATTTCTTAACGCTTGGACGAACCGAACAAGCAAGTGACGTTGGCGATCATCACGCCAATCACAATCCATTCGAAGCGCTGGTGTGAGGGCCTCCACTTGTACAGATCCATCGGGACAGACGATAGTCCCAGATAAGTCGATACATGGCCCTGAAATGCATCAGCAAGTGGGTATGCTAGCCAAAGGGATAAACATACCATAGAACGTAATAAAAATTGCTGGCAGGGGGGACTGACCAACGCGAGAGGAGCATCGCCCTTGCATGTAGAACGCTCGAACATATGCCATCGCCTGCCAATGAGGGTTTGAAGACGCCTCGCCAAGCTCGGACTTGGCTTCCACTACGAGAAGGAGATTATCTCCCAACTCCACATGGCCGTCGGACTCATAATCACGTTTCTTGTCCCCGGGTTCACCCTTTATGATCGCGGACGCAAGCCATACCCGACCCTCCTCGTGCGGTTGAAAAGGTGTATTGTCCGATGGCTTCTTTTCTATACCCGAGAGCGTTTTAAGAAGCCAGTTACAGAAAGACTCCTTTCGCGTTGCCTCATTTGTTTTCAGCTCCGACAACATGTTCGCAAGGTCTCTAGCAGAAGCAAAGTCCTGCTGTTCAAAGTCCTCCTTGGTCGAGAAAAAATCATCGGATAGGCGACCAAAGATCGGGGAAATCAGGGTGAGCGGGACTGAGTCGAAGACAATCGGCCTGTTGTGGATGTAGAGTTCGCGCCCAGGTCCATCCTCCATTATGTCTCGAAAAATCGACGGCCTTCCAAACGACGATGGAGAAACATTGGCACTTCTGAGCTCGAACACGCCATAATCGAGCTTCCGCTTTTTGCTTGGTTCTACAAGGATAAGAATGAAGAGTTAGAGATTGTGGGCTGTACTCAAAGAAGAAAAACTCACGAGGTAGCACCTGTTGAGCTGCGAAACATGTTAGCGTAACGATGACAAAACGACGTATACCCACACACCAGAAGGGATCTCAACAACCACGTGGATATGTTTATGAACAAGCTCGTTCGCGAAGACATCGGACAATTGATCAAAAGGATCTATCTCCAGTCCGTTCAGTGCTTGTGGAGTAACATCCTGCGCAAGTTGGGGGGTATATGGGATAGAGACATGGAAGAGAATGAGATTGCCGGCATCGATGTCTTTAAATGTAATCGGCTCCGCAGCTTTGATCTCTTGTTTGAGGGCGTAAACGTCCTCGTTTCTGGAAATTTTGACCCGAAAAAAGTGAACTTCTCCCAGGATCCAGCAGTTAACGGTGAGGAGGTCAGAGTCAGACATGATGGGGATTTGGGAGCCGGAAGTGGAGGCAATTTGAGCCGGCGGAACCTCACTTTGTGAAAAAAGTGAAAGCTTGGAGAGTTGTTTCGGTGTCGCATTCGTGGCATTACGGCTACGGACAGTTTGTATTGGCCCTAAACCTAATGGGACTACACTGGGTCTCAATCTGAGTTGCTTTTGGTTTCTCACGCTCGTCCGGTCGTCCGGTCTGATATCGGCCCGGCTATAAATAAAATTGGTCTTGTGTGGATTGTCATCACGATGACACATCCACAACCCACAACTAAGCACGAGTCCCACGGTCAAAAAAGGGAAGTTACTTAAGCATTGCCATTTCGGGTGTGTTACGTAATCGTCTGAGTAAGCGACCACTTTCTTTTACAAAGCTGCTGAAGCTGCTGAGTTCCTGCTGAGTGTGAACTCTGGCCGGCCCAATTTTGACTGTGAAATTCGGCCTCCCCGGCTGAGTGTGAAACCTGGCTGAGTATGAATTCTGGCCGAGTGTGAATTCAAAAGCCCACGCTCGACACGCGATACGCGAGGACTTGCACATGACACCCACCCACGTGTTACAATCAGGCTGGTTTGGCTGACTGCTGTCTGACCCATTGACCATTGACACCCATACGTTGTATTCAGTTATATGGACAAGCAGTCCCGTAGCAATGACGGCCTCAGAGTCATGACTATCGCAGCAGCAAGTGTCTGCTTCACTCGGCTGCTTCCGCTTCTCTTCCTCCTTTTTTTCCCCTTCTCATCACAGTTGCTTTGTTTACAGCACTTTCCACGCACTGCATGTCGTTCGTTCTGTTAAATCTCACGCAGAGGACTTTATATAGCATACCTTCTCGAGATACTCATCACCTAAGACAAAATAAAGAGACGAAGTTAAAACCTTCTTTTGTTGCAACAGCTAGCGCCGGAAATAATGACCCAGAAATGATGACAAGCTTAAATGTTACCCTGTTAAAGGTCTCTCAATTAAAGGTCTTTCAATTACGATGCCTTTATTGTCGCGATGACGTTGTTTTCCTTTCATCAGAGTCTAGACACTGGCTTTGGCTTTGGCATTATCTCCATCCGTATTTGCATGGCATGGCCTACAATTATGTTTGTCATCGAACTCTTGTACCTGTGTGTGTGAAAACGTCGTCCTCCATTATCGTCAAAGGGTGTGCAGGGTAGTCCTCTCCTGCATGTAGTCCTGATCCTATGAGCAGAAAGGACTGCCTCGAGAACAATGGGTTGTGATCTGCGCTGAAGAGATCGAGGGCTTTCGCTGGGATGGGACGTGGCTGCACTTAAGTATATCTGTGCGTGGCGGCGAGCCGGAGTTGGCCAAGAAAGGAGAAGATTACCGCATAGGGCTAAGAGCTGTCCATCGAAATCTGCGGCACACGACTACGGCACGACTTCTCTCGTTCTCTCGATTACAAGGTAAGACTTTCTGGCCCCCTCTCTCAGTGGTTCTAGTCCCATGCTCTTTTGATAGCCGACTGAACTATCGATAAAAATAGACAGAAGTAATGAACGCTAAGGTTAGAGTGTCGACGGCCAAGTCGGAATTAACAAATAGCTTATCGCAAAGCGGGCGCTTGAGCGCTCACCCCAAAGCGCATTCACAAAGATAAAGGGTCCGTGACTGCCACCTGCGCCTTATCTTGATGGGTTGTCTCAGAGAGTGGCGAATTCATGCTCAGACCGTCATTCTATCACGTCGCATGTCGAAAATTCCCTATCAACTTACGCCCATGATTGGCTAGTCTCTGCGCACAGAGTGATAATAGTGTGAACACTTTTTCTAGAATGCTATCTTCCAATCACCGTGTCCGAAATCATTCTATTTTAGGTGTTTCCAAATCATATTTGCCCTATCTTGGTTCTCCAGGATTCATTCAGTAAGACCTTGATGGACTGTGGTACCTGGGTCAAAAGATAAAGGGCGCTGTTCTTCTCTGTTCTTCTTTGCCCCATCTTCCCACCAACCAGCCAGGTACAGCAATAATGTCGACCACACTCAAGCCCGCAGAAGTGGCTGTTGCGATGGTCGAGGCCGCCGTACGCAAGCACAACACGAGGATCGATATGGTCTTCTTCAAGGCGGTGCGTCGTCTCGCTTCGTTGTGGCCATCCCAGTTGCTTAGTCGTCTTGACGATGTTGGTATTTGTGCCCAGTTCCTTGCTGGTGTAATGCTTTCCTTTGGCGGGTTGCTCGCGGACGTTGTCCAAGGGGGTACCCCTGCGCTGACAACTTCCGACCCTGGCATCGTGAAAGTCCTAGCTGGCTTCGTTTTCCCCATAGGACTCGTGATGTGCGTCTTCGTCTTCTTCCAATTTAGTGCCACTGCAGCCAACAGGATAAACTAGGATCGTGCTACAAGGGCTCGAACTCTTGACGAGTAATATGATGGTATGTACGTCTACTGGGGCGAAGAGGACTTGGGAATGAATGGGTGTCTGGTTTTATTTGGCACGCAGGTTTTTACCATGGCTGTCCTGACACGGGCGGTTCCATGGTGGAGCCTCCCTCTGAACTGGCTCGTTGGTAAGCCGTCTCCCGGCCGCGGCCGCGGTTCTGGCCAGCATACGATTAGCGCCTTGCTAACACAAATAATGCTGCAGTCACGTTTGGCAATCTTACCGGCAGTCTCTTCTTCGCAGGTATTCTTGTTAAATGTGAGTGTATTCACCTTTCACCGGGTCACCACTGGCACCGTCCGGTGGCCGACAGTTGACCTTGTGTTCCATTTCCACCAGACACTGGAGTCATTTCCGCGGCCCCGTACAATACGTTTGTGGTCTCCTTTACCATGTGAGCTGCGGTAGTCCCTCTGCGATTGGCCATGTTAAGTCATGACTACCTTCTAGAAAAAAGGCGGTCACTCCACTATGGCGTGAGATCTTCCTGCGCGGTATTGGGTGTAATTGGCTTGTTTGTATTGCCGTGTGGGTAAGCAACATTTTCTTCGGAACCCTTGTATTTATACTCAAACAAACGACTCTTGTTTAGCTAGCGGAAGGAGCACCAGACACCGTCTCGAAGGTGCGATATTAGAACTTGTAATTGAGACTCTCAAGAATACTCATGTTTTGTAATAATAGATCTACACCTTATGGTTACCTATCTGGGTACGTCTCTCGACTTTCTTTTATCCTAACATTCTCTCATCTGGTCCATAGTTATTCGTCGCGTGCGGATTTGATCACGGTAAATCCACCTCGATCACACCGCGCATGTACGCCAAATTAAAGCCTTCCACGTGAATGTAGTTGTTGCCAATATGTTTTTCATCCCTCTCGGGATCATGTTCCACGCAAAGGTGCGTGTCCTCCTGCCATGGGCTACCCTACACGTGCTGACGGCTCTCTTCCCCTCGCGCAGTTAACCGTCGCAGAGTACATCCGAAAGTCCGTCGCACGCAGCTCTCCGATTGACTTCAAAAGTTGATGCTCACCCCCGTTTGCTCGTTTGCTCTTTCTTACAGGTCTTTCATCGCCGCTTATCTGGGGAACATCGTCGGCGCCCTGTTCGTCGCGATTCCCGCGTTTTACTTCTACCTCGGCGACTACAAGGCCGGCGGACTCGTGGAGGCCGAAGCGGGGGAACGCTCCGGCTCTGGCTCGGCGTCCCCAGACAAACCCGGCGCCCTCGTGAAGGATTCCTAATTGGTAAGCAGGCAGGCAGGGCACGCACCGGTGGTGGTGGTGTGGTAGTGTAGTAGTAGTAGTAGCTTGCTGGGGGGTTTTTTTTTCTTGTGTAACCATTATATTCTTCCTTTTATCGTTGTGCCTTTTTCTTCTCTTGTCGTTCGTGCATGTGCATGTGCCGGGACAAGTGATCATGATACCCCTTCCCCCCGTTGGGATGGCGCTGTGTATTGGATTGCGCTGTGGTATCCCCACGTGGTATGAGCTTTTTTTATTACGTCCTATGTGTTGTTGTAAACGTAGATGTAATGGAAATTGAGATGATTGGAGGCAGGAGGTGTCGGAAAAAGAACGTCATCGCAGGGACACCGTATCAATCGACATGCTCCTGACAACCGCTTCCCTACAAGTCGGCATGTTCTTTCTAGGTATGAATCAAATCTGAATTTGAGTAGAACCTTACGCTCGTTCGATGACGCCACAGATCGAGTGTGTGTCAATCTACCCCACCAAAATGTTCTGCCAAAAAGTGGTGTATATTAATGGAGAGTGGCGTGATACAACAACAGTGGAGACCAAATTCCAGACGCCCCCAGTCCTTGTCAGTAATCAGAACAACATTACAACGATCTAACTCTGCTGCTTGAAGCGCTTCTCGATTGTGGCGCCGTTAATGGTGTAGCCGTTCGCGATGAACAGACGACAGTGCAGGAACGGCGCCGTGTCATAGATTTCGTGTTCCTTGGCCTGGGCGAAAGGTCAACATCGAGTGGCGGCAAATGGTCACAAAGGAAATTTACGCACCCGTTCATCGAGTTCCGAAATGTTCACCGTGACTAGCTCGGGCTGTTGATGACGCTTTAATTGGAAGAAGCGTGCCTTTTCTTTCACGATCTGACCCAGTAGGAACGAGAGTAGTTCATCGTGGTCGCGGGCTTGGGTGAGATATTTGCGGAAACCCTATTTGCATGGCAAAGATGAAGATCAGCAACGTCACGCAGGTAGGGAGAAAAAAAAAAGGGGGAGGGGGGGACACATACGCGCTGTAGTGTCCTCTTGATAGATATCTTTTGCGCATTGACGAAACTTTCGATCGCGACGGAGATGGCCAGATCGACATCGTCTGCGCGAACATATTCGCGAAGAGACATGCGGGCGCTCGCCTCTGCCATGCGGATCATGCTCTCCAGGTGTCGTATCGTGATCGGGAAAGAACCCGTAGCGAGTGATTCGCGGCGCAGATCTGCGAAGAGCCGCGCGAGCTTCTCTGAGTCCAGATCGTATAGCTTCGGGCGCACTTTTTCCCGCGCATACATGATGTATTTGCGGAGGAGATCTTGCGGGATTAGCTGTAGTACGGGCATCACATCGCGGGAAATCAGGGTAAATGAGGGTATCGGATATTTACCTCCGCGTCGAGCGTCGTGCCCACGTCCATCTCGTCACGTTCTGCATCAAACTTGGGATGACTCCGCAGATGGCTGCCGACAACAAAACGCGCGAGGAGTTCGTCCTGCACGGGGTCGACCGTGTCCTTGACAACGCAGAGCACATCAAAACGGGAAAGGATAGGCTCGGTGAGCTCCACGTTTTGCTGGAATGGCACCGTCGGGTTGTATCGTCCTCGGATCGGGTTGGCCGCGGCAATGATGGCACAGCGGGCCTGCAGTGTAGTGACGATGCCGGCCTTGGATATCGAAATCGTCTGCTGTTCCATTGCCTCGTGTATCGACGTCCGATCTGAGTCATTCATCTTGTCAAACTCATCGATGAGACAGTGACCCTTGTCCGCGAGCACAAGCGCACCACCCTCGAGGGTCCACTCGCGCGTGACTGGGTCCTTGCGTACACTCGCGGTCAGGCCGACGGCGGACGCGCCCTGCCCGGTGGCGAAAACGGACCGGTGCGCAGTCTTCTCAACGTATTTGAGAAATTGCGACTTGGCGGTTCCTGGATCACCCAACAAGAGCACGTTGATGTCACCCCGAATACGTAGCTTGCGGTTGACGTCCTTGGCGACACCACTGAAGAGCGAGAGTGCTATAGCTGTCTTGATATCCTCGTGACCGTAGATCGATGGCGCGATAGATTTGATGATACGCCTGCGAACGCGCTCGTCCCGTGCGAGGGCCCGGACTTCCTTCTCGTCTTCTTCCGTCAGGCGGAATGCTGCGAAGAGGTCCTCTTTCTTGTTGATATGATTCGCTTCGATGATGGTGGAGAAGACGGGAAAACCGTTTTTGGCGTTCAATGACGCATCAAAGTTGTTTCGATAGATGCCCGTCACTTCCTATTTTATCCCGTTAGCGGGGATATGGTGGAAAACCAAGAGACGAGTACGTACAATCTCCTCGCCCGGCTTGGCAGAGTCGATCAGATCCCACAATAAAACGACTTCGCGATGGCGGGGTAGGCGACCCGGTGGCACGGAACCGGGAGACTCTTGCAGGGTCATTTTTTGATAATTCCTGTAGACTGTCTATTGGGACGATCAGCCCCCATCGGACGTGGAGAAATGAGATGCGCATTTGCGCAAACGGACCTGTTCAGAGTTGACGGAGAACGGCCCTTTACTCTCGCAGTTCGCACAGTAGCTGATTTTCACTTCCTTGGTGGCGTCTTGGTAGAATGGACCCAAAACGGCCCCGCACTTTCGGCAGTCGAATTTGACATACTTGAGCTGCGGGAATACACCCGTCCGCCTGGTCACGACACCAGAGACGCGGACAAGATTATTCAAGTTACTTGTGCGGAGGTCGCGTAACGAAGAGCTCAGTGGTAAGTCGGTGATTCGAACGTGGACTTCGGAGTGTATGCGTTCATAATTGGGATAGTACACGAGAATGGCGGCGAGGGCAACCTCGTCAAAGATTACGAGCATAGCAGCGGGCGAGTTTGTGAGAAAATAGGCCAGGATGGGCTTGGACAGCGCAAGGTGAAGATACGAGACTTCTAGTGATTCCGAGTTATCTACAGATGCGTTAGCACGCTATACGTTCATCGGCCTATGGCAAAAGGCGCACTTTCACCAAGGTTGCGGATACGCTGGCCATAGACCGAAGCGCCATGGTCGTCGACATAGGTCAT
>QFEA01000660.1:0-30824 GCA_003315975.1 Lactifluus echinatus | reverse complement strand
CGGCAGCTGCGACCCTCTTGCCCCATGCCCATACATGCATCAATGTTGAGCCTGCCACGTCACGACGCAGTGGCCCGCTTAGAGAGATATGAATGAGTGATCTGTGACAGGGTGAGTGTGACCGGGCCGAGAACGACGGAGACGTGACGGTGCAGCAGCAATCGCAGTCGAGCTCCGAGGCTGGAACAGTGGCACCGTATTAATCCCGTTGCTTTTCTCCCCTCTCTTCCACTTTTCTTCCTTCTTCCTACTTCTCCGACATGCCAGGTGATATTCTCAAGAAGAGAAAAATCGCCGTCCTTGGCTCCCGCTCAGTTGGTGAACTAGACCAAGTCTACCCGTGCTGAATGTCATGCTTATCAGTATTTCACTCCGACAGGGAAGTCGTCCCTCGTGATTCAATTCACGGAGAATCAGTTCATCGAGTCTTACTACCCTACTATCGAAAACACTTTCACCAAGAGCGTCAGTCATAAGGGTGTCGACTACGACTGCGATATCATTGATACCGCTGGTCAGGTGTGTCTTCACTCCCACCACATTACTCCCTCACGCTCACCGTACGAACAAGGACGAATATTCTATCCTCAATTCCAAGCATGCCATTGGTATTCATGGCTTCGTTCTCGTTTATTCGGTCACTTCAAGAAATTCTTTCGACATGATCCAAATCGTGTACGACAAGATCATTAACTTCTGTGGCATCAAGGAGATTCCATGTGTCATAGTCGGTTCCAAAATAGACCTTTCACAAAGGTAGGGGGGTTCACTTGTCTTTTGTCCCCGTGCTCATCGTCTTTTACGTTTCCGTCTAATATGCGGTAGTAGACAGGTACAACCAGCCGAGGGTGAGGACCTCGCCAAGGCAAATCATGCGGCTTGGATCGAGACGAGCGCGAAGAATAACATTAATGTCGGTGAGTTACCTTTTTCCTCACCCCACCCACGCCCCAAATTTTATCCGGTGTCAATTAATTATGTTCGGTAGCCAAAGTCTTTGAGTTGTGCCTCGCAGAGATTGAGCGACAAGCCCCGACTAAGGCCGAACCGCAAGCCAGCCGTTGTCTGATTATGTGACAGAACCCCCTTTTTTTCTATTCCCTTTGACCTGGTTAGATTTTCATTGTTCGTGGACTGCGCTTTCATCGACGCTGGTCTTCTCATAACGATCCGTATGTTCGTATTCTCATCGTTACTGCTACAGCCTACGTCGCGTGAGGTTTTCTGTCTTTTCCCATTTTAATCATCTTTGGACTAGAGGGAACGTCAGTTCCTTAGAACTCCTTCTTTGGTGTTTTCATGCTTTCACCCTGTATGTACTTATAACGCATCATCCCCAACCCAAGTCAGCGGGTCTGTTCCCGTACTACGCTCTCCACTGGTGGTTTCTAATATCATTATTCTGTCTGTTCTGACCCTGCTGGCGTCATTCTGAAAACCCCATGACTTGACTTCACCTGATGGCGCGGCGCCAGGACGCATCGCGATCTTGCCGGCACCAAGTCACCAGACACAGAAATTACACCTCATTTGCAACCTCGTGGGCCGAGCGTCATTCCGTCATTCCGGCAATCGAAGGGTGGTTTACATTTGGAAGCTCATGACCCATCCCTGTCCTCTCTGTAGGCTAATTTTTGCAATTGACCGTATCATGCGGTGCCATCGCCGAGAAACCTCGCTTTTACCGATCTGCCATTCAGTCCGATGGCTTTGACTGTCTGCGGATCTCCTGGCACCAGGTCGATAGCTTGGTCGCTCCATCTAACCTCGTCGCCCCCGACATCCAGCACGATGCCCTTGATCGGGCGTTGTGCACTGAGCACAATAGATTCGCCATTCCCAACCGGCGTGATTTCAAAACCCAAGTCTCTTACTTCAGGGAAGTGTATGTACTTGAATGGCTCCGGCCTGATCGATCCTGTCCATGAGTATCTTGTTTGTTGAGCGAGATGCGTGCTCATGTGGGCACCCACCAATTTGAATGCCGTCCCAAGACAGTGCCGTCATCCTCATCCAGTAACCGCGCGCTGACGATAATTGTTTTCGGCACTTGACTGTCCCGTGTGCGCGCCGGCTGGCCAGGCACTTGTCCCTTCCAGAGTTCGGTGCTCGAGTTGGGCGCTAAAGTGACACCCATTTCCCATCCCTGGCTCCACTGAGGTCGCTCTAGATCGAAGGACGTGACCTGTAGTATGGCACGCTTCTTTTCGAGCGTGCCGTTGGTGCCCCATATTTCCAACTGGGACGTAATAGTAAATCGAGCCGATGTACGCTCGTTCGCGTAGTTTTTGTAATCCTTCCGCGTCATACCCACGGTGTACGGGCCGAGTTCACGAGCAATTGCAAAATAAGCAGGCTTCGGCCGGAGAAAATAATCGACTATTGACCACGAAGTCACAGGCCAGCAGTCGTTGAGCTACGGGGAAATCAGAAAATGAGATATTGAACGACAGTGAGCCAAACGTTGTACCTGCCACAGAAGCGCGCCTGCAGTATACTCTCTACCAGGTCCGGCCCAGTTCCTCCGCCACATGCGATACGCAGCAGAAAGTGTCTCCGCCTGCATGATTTGAGTGTAATAAACATAGCTGCAAGTCGTCTGAGGATAGCCGATGCTAGATGAAATTGAATATCAGACCTCTCCATGTCAAATGCATGTTTAAAGTTCTCCATTAGATATAGTTCGAGGCGACGCTCGAAGCCGGCAGCTTTGTTATGATTCACAGTTGTTCTGCGAGTGCACGCCATTAGTAGCCGAAAGTTTCGTTTGTCAGATAATTATACACATACCGGGATTGGGGATAACGCTCAGAGACATCTCCACCCATCCAGTAGTCAACAGTGCGTATGTTAGGAAAGGCCTGCCTGCACAGTGAGTCGGTGAGTGTCTAAGAATAATAGCCACCTCGCGCAACAAACATTCCAAACTCGGAGACGAATCGTCCTGCGAGGACGTCCCAGCTGTGCCAAGGTTCCTGCGAGCCATGCCACACGTTCCACTGGTGTAAGTCGCCATACATCTGATCGGTCGTAACCTTTCCATGTCCACTATACGGAGAGCCTCTGTGGTAATGAATATCTGAATGTTCCTTGACGATTGCGGGCAAGAGACGCTCGTAGATGTAGCGGCCAGGAAAGTTGGTCTTCCGAAAGTCCGACTCTTCGTCGTCGTAGTCGAGGTCCAGCTTCAACGATTCAGCTAGCTGGTAATCTGCGATTAATTCCCGAGTGATATGTCATCGCCCTTTTGATACTAGGAAGGTGCCTCACCTTCGTTGTTCCCTGTGAGAACCACAATTGACGGATGATGTCGTAGCCTTCGCACGTTTTGCTCTGCTTCCAACTTCACGTTCGCAAGGAATGCGTCATATGCGGGGTACTTGATGTTATGAGTGAAATTGAAAGTCTTCTAAGGCGAGAGACTGACCTGACCACATCCAAACATAAAGTCTTGCCAGACGAGAATCCCCAACTCTACGCGCCGGTGGCCTTCAATCCACAGAATACAGCAGAAATGAACCATGACAAACCATCACATATGTCGTAGAACATATCGTCCTCATAGATGCCGCCGCCCCAGACCCTTACCATGTTCTGGTTTCCGTCCCTTAATAGCTGTAGCCATGCACGATATCGCTGGGATGTAACGCTGTAGAATATCATCCACTTCGCCTTAACCGATGAATCTATTTCAATTCGCACTTACGTCGTCAAGAAGGAGTCTGCAGGAATCCAATTCGAGCCTCCGCAAAAGACACGGATGTTATTTATCTCGAAGAGCCAAGTGAGTCCGGGTTGATCGACCAGTTTGTCCTCTACAATGCGAACCCGGCGGAACCCGATCCTTTGAACCTCGGTATCAAGTACCTGACCTTGCTACGATCGTGGCGTCAGCGAGCGATTCCTTCCTTTTACCACGGAACGTACATCATTCATCACCTTGACTTGGACGTCATATAAAGGCTGTTCGCCGTACCCAACAGGGTACCATAGCTTGACGTGTCCCTTTTTGAGATGAAATGCGGCTCGCGCGAATCCGCCGTTGACCTTGACGTTAGTCATACTGGTCACAACAAGGCCAGCAGCGTCCTTCAGCAGAATTTCCGCGGAACCAGACGTCTCTGAAGGTAAAAGTGCAATGCATACAGCCAGATCTATCTCAAGGCTTTCGTCGACTAGGGTGGAAATGCGGAGGTCCAATATACGTGTATGGTAGGCATGGAGGGAGATGGGCCTCCATGGCCCTACGCTCAATAATACAGGGCCTGTCTGCTGGTCAGATACTCTTCGTGCAAGGGCAGAAGCATGCGCAAACCCCAATCCCAGCCGTAGCTCCAGCGTTTCTTGAGTAAGACATCATTACAAACGATAGAACACGTACTTGTATTGCGCCTTGCGAACGTGCAGACGACTGGAGTCCCCATTCCAACAGTGGTATCGAGCGTCTTTCTTTTCGAGATCTTTTCCCTGCGATAAAAGATCAGCGCCAGGAAGACTTCGAGTTGGGTCCGGCGGTGGGTCACACCTTCAAGAAAGTACTCGGAAATGTGATCACAAGTTCATTTGGCCCCGCATTCAGGCGCTCCTTGACGGGCACCCTGTACGTCACGAACTGATTTTCGGTTCTGGCAGCACGTTGGCGAGTTGCAGGAGATGTTGAGCAATAGAAACCCACTCAAGGATCTCTTGGCCATTCTGGAGGAGGAATGGTTTTCCCAAGTGAGGTCACGCAGCCTCGCTCACAAGTGGATACTTTACTAACCAGACACACGACGCAGAACGTATCCAAGCCCTGAAATACGAGATCGACACTCAGCATAGAGAGCTCTTGCTCGCTAGTTTCAAAAGAAGCTTTGAAGGCCCAGTCTGCTTCCCCGATCCCTGAAGAAAATGAAGCCAAATCCTTCGTCAGATCGCGTATCGTCACGGTGCAGTCGTGTTCACACTGTACGTCCCACTCGTGAAGCCCAACAAACTATCAAGGGTGAATGTCACCGTGTTGTCAACATGCAACCTCTTTGCGAGAACTCACGGGGTCTGGGATTATCTTCAGGTGTAGGAGTTCGACATGTACTGAAGTAGGGAAAGAGGATGCCTTCAGCCATTCGCCATCTTCAGTTCCCTGACCTCCGCCAATCTGAGTGAAAGTCCAACCCTTGTTAAGCAAGCGCGCAGTACTGATCATGTTTTGTATAATATGAGATGATTATATCATGAGACGGTGGGCCGTTTTTGTCGGTGCTCGAGTGAACGCGCTAGAGATGGTTTTCAAAAATATTCAATGAAGGACCATTTATGTACTTTATGGTCCATATAGGCTAAGAAAACACTACAATATGATGGATTTCATGCTCGGATTCGACGGATCTGCTTTCAATACTACAATTAGGACCCGCGGCCTATCGATCGTCGGTCATGATGCGTCGTCACCAAACTCCAAACGCGCTAAATGTGAATGACGCCCCTGGGACAGACAATGTCTTGCTATGCAATTTTGTATGGTAGCCCACTGACGAGAGTTAAAGTTAAGTTCATTTGAGGGGGGGGCATGACAGAATACAACACTCGATTCAGCAGAAGTACATAAGTTGTCTCATGCGTTCGTGCGTCGGTTTGAAAGCCTGACGGAATCTCTCCAGCGTCATCGCTGCCTCTGTGGTATTGGTCGCAGTCTCGGACATTGAGAGGTCTAGACCCTGTTGAGGGTCGTAATGGTGCTTTGCGCGGGAACAGACAATATCAGCATCTGGGATAAAGGACGTCAGTCGTAATGCATGAAAGCCATGAACGGGTATTACAGTAAACAGGCGCCGGTATAGAGACGGAACGTGTCGCTCGCGCGTATACATGACACAGGGCATACGACAATGATTGTAGCCCGTCGGCCCTGTAGACACCGTCAACATCGGCTGCAATTTTGCCGGAAAGGCGACATACGTGAAGTTATTCTCATCGAGGAGAACATTGTAGTGTGCCGGACGACTAGTACCAAGCAATCCACCGTGACTTTGGAGATAAAAGTCAAATTCGACCGGGTTGACAACGTCGCTATCGACGACCGTCCCAGCCGGGCAATTGCCGCTTCGATCACCTTCATTTTCTGACCGTGGGAAGAAGCGGACGTGGTGTCGCTTGCCAACGATAATCAGGGTAATCTTAGGCTTGATAGACATTTTCGTGCATGCACCTGCAAAATTAATTTTATTGGAGCCACAAGAGACTTATAGAGGGAAGGCACATACGCCTGATGAGAGGAAGCTCTTCCTCAAGAACCGTGGCGAATTGTCCTTCCGAGACACCATCTGGAGATCATCATTGTATGCATATATGCTGATGAACGAGAGATTAGACCACTGACCACGATAGAATATCAGGCGCTTTGGATTCTTCTTCATTGCGCCTTTATACTGTTGCAACACATACTGTCATTGAATTAGTTATCATGCTCGCTAAGGAATTAGTAGGCACGTACCGTGCACATGGATTCCATGTCTTCGATAATTTCCTTTCGAGATGTTTGCACTTGCATCGTCGAAACATATCGAACAGCACTGTTGTCAATACTTCCAACCAGAGAGGTGAAGGATGGCCGGTCTCCTGAACCAGGAGCAGGGTGCATAACATCGGCGCCTGGTCAAAACGCGGCGTAAAAATCACTGGTTTGGACTAAATTACAAGACTTGACTCACCCATGACTATGGTCGGATTTGCACCGTCAGTCAGGAATGAAACATCGCGGGGTTCTGGGACAGAATTGATTCCCCCGAGCTTTACGTTCAGCCTATATAGAGCCTAAATCATGTGTTCAGAGGTAGGGTAAGGAACTCACTTGAGAGTTATGTTGGCGTAATACTGCGGCTTTGCACGGTAGCACTTGGAAGATTTCATGCACTGTGTAACGACACCGGTCTACGAACGGAGATTGGTGCCTCGGAAATACCAAAATAAACGGCAATTACCACGACATCACCGAAACTATCACATAAAATAATAAACATGTCGGCATTGCAATTCACAAACACGCACTTACTGCTTGACAGCAGAATAAATATCATTCCCACTATCCGGAAGGACGACGACTATGAGCGAAGGGAGTTTTCCTGACCGAAGTTGACATTCGCCGCCAGCAGTACGAAGTTGCTGCAGAGATAATGAGGCATCTACGAGAAGAGTTGAAAATGACGCGGCAGACCTGTCCAATATTTCCTTGTCCCGATTCCCATTTAATGTGAGATGGCTGAGGAGCGATTTGTATTCCTATTAAGCATAGGTCAGCGTGATGTCACTAAACCTACGTAGAGAAGTGGTCGTACCAACCGCGGTACATCCGCTGACTAGCCCATCGGCCATCTGATGGACGGTCTGTTCGTTAAATCGCTGCTGTCTTTCATAAATGATAACCATCCAATTAGCGACTTGAGACGGGTTGAACATCCGTTTGTCGATCCTTTAAGGTGTTATTGTCAAGGAAAGGAGCGAGCCACGGCAGGAAGACATACAAATTCCATGCACCGTCACGGGGTTTCTGGTATATACACATTTTGAATCATTTCGCCTTTCAAAAGAGAAAGCACGTACTGCCGTAGGTTGCCTAGAAGACTGATGATATCTCAATGTTGGCGCATTGATGACGCGAGCCTGAATTCTCAGCGGCTCGTTTTCAACCTCCATGCCAAATTCACGGACGTATTCTGATTGATTATATTCAAGAACCTTTGCGGAGATGATCAGCAAGCAACTCCTGAGAGTATCCGGTGAACATACTGCTAAACCATGACGGATACTTGCTAAGCGGTCGTTAGGACGCTTTGTAGCGAACTCGAGGACAGATGTCGTCTTCTCCGGGGGTACCTGTTTCCGCATTATCTGACCTGGTGGGACATGGCAGAGTTCAAGGGGAATCAGGGCGCCCCTTCCGACCTGTACACTGGTGAATTTGTCTGAAAGATACACGCGAAGATGCACAGACCTCAACACATATAACGTCTGGGTACCGGAGCGGTCGACCCAATACACCCCGGAAATATTCTGCAACCGTCGTCTGTTGACCATTATCGAGTTGAAATGTGAGGTCCCGGGCTCCATCTCTACTCAATTTCATGACAACCCGTGGTCTTGGGGCCCGGCGGGCTGGGTCACGCTGTCCGTGAGACGTCGTAATCTTTATACCCGAGAGAAATCTCTGCAAACGAATGCGCTCCCTGTCAGGAAGTCCCTGACCCTGACGTGGTGCAAGGGCGTTGGGATTGCCAGCCTTGTTAATAACTGCGAGTGCCACGTCCATTAGGGGCCCAGGCATATACATAGCACCGGTTGATATGTCGACATTGATAACCATGCGGCCAATAGCCGGTCGCACGGATTGGAAGTAACCGCGCCATAAGTGGATGCCACCGCCGATGTCCCTTGTCTCTCTGTCCGTAAAGAATGAGCGGACATTAAACGGCCACCTGAGGTTGGGTCCCATGCGAACTACCACGTTGAGTGCCTAATCCAGGGACATGAACCAGAGTGGACCTGCATGGACCATATTAGACTGCACGTACTGTGATAGCCGTCAGGACAGTGTTGTCATGGCTCTGTTCGCCTAGTAAAAAACGCTGGAGGACCCTAGACGTCGGTTGATTATGAGTAAATCCGACGAAGGATGAATACACATCGTACTCAGGATTGATCGAAGCAACATGGGTCAAGCGAACCCGGTACTCTATCGGACCGCGTCCGCCTCGTGTAGCTTCACCTGGTGATGGCGGAGGTCCCATAGGGACTACAAACTGTAACACAGAAAGTGAGTCAAGTGGGGCCATGAGCTACTCTGTGGAAGACTTGCCTCGCTCGCACCCGTGTCAAAAGGGAGTTCAAATGCCGTGAATAGATTCTTACGGCCATCGTACACTCCAGGTCTCGCGAAAAGTTCTGGTTCCACTTGTGTTTGTAGGTTGTTGATGATTTCGAAGTTCCGGGCGGCTGGAAGAGGCTTTTCGGGCAATATGACTACGATAAGCAGTGATCAGCAGTATACAAATGTAGAAAGTATTAAGCTCACCAACTACATCGTGGCAAAGCATGCGAGAGACCTGTTAAGTACATCCTTTGGAGAAGAAAGGCAACATACCGTCATAGTGGTATATTGTTCCCTGGTTGAGCTCGACGGCGAAGTGATTGGTGAAGACCTCAATAGTTCGTCCAGCACTACCATGTCCTGGGCGCCTGACGCCAATGGCCTCGACATGCGCAGCAGGAGCATGAGCGCGAGCGACGGCAGGCGCACCCACTGGCAATGCCATTGGTGGGCCGCCAGCTCTGGGAGGAGCTGCGCCGCGAGGGGGGCCACCGCGAAAAGCACCGCCGGGTGGTCCAGCACCGCGCGGGCCACCACGCCAGCCGGCACGGTCACCACCACCTCGTCCGCGATCACCACCACCACGTCCACGATCCCCACCACCTCGTCCACGATCCCCACCACCTCGTCCACGATCACCACCACCACGTCCACGATCACCACCACCTCGTCCGCGATCCCCACCACGTCCGCGATCACCGCCTCCACGACCGCCACGACCACGACCAGGATCTCCGGGAGCACCTTTTGGAGGCATGATTAAAAGAAAGGATGAATGCTAGGAAGAAGGCAAAAGGGAGAAGAGAACCAGATGGAGATCAAAGGGGGAAGACGACACTTTTGTATCAACACGGGCATCGACCGGGCCGTTTCCGACTGCGTTGTTCTTCTCTTCCTTCTCTCTTCTAAAGCGGCCGGGCGCAGCAACTGCGTTGGGTCACTTACATAATACAAGGCGCGCCACAGACTCGGTCTGAGATGCACGTGCCGATCGGTGGATAAGTGTGATAACGATAAATGGTGTTGTCATACTTTCATTTTCACAAAATTCCCAAATGACCGTCTTCCTCCCTTTACTCGACACCCAAGATACACCCATTCTCACACCCCTATCTCGAATCGGCCCTGTAATAATCCCCCTTTCAAACTCGATAGATGCGCAATCAGATTTGCGCAACTCTTATCTCTTGGTCGACAACAACGCCTCCCTCAACCACGATGATCTTATGTCCTTCTTAGACCGTGGAGCCAAGAAGGTCATCTTATCTCTTGCTCATGCGTCCGAAGTTATTGGTTTGGTGCCATCGGATCGGATTCTTCTCTTCTTAGACGTAGCCAGCGCCAGCGCAGTTTCAGACAAGACCCGTTCTGGGGTATCAGGTGTACTACTCAAGTCACCATCTCTCGAACTGGACCTCATCTCTTCTGTCTCACATTTCTTTTCTGGCTCATCCATTTACGTCCTATCATCCTCATCTACACCGCCTACCTCTCTCAACATTCGGGAGCTTCTTTCGGCCGGTGCAGTGCCCGTCCTCCCGTCGTCACAACTGACCCTCGGCCAATCCAGCACCTCACAACTAAACATTGCCGAAGCATTCCTCGCGCCTCTCCGCTCCGATCGGTCTGATGGTCTCTTCCCCACCGTAGTCTCTTCTTTTGCCCAGGGCGGTCGCACCCTCGGGCTCGTATACTCCTCTCGTCAATCTATTGCCGAATCCATCCTAACAGGGAAGGGTGTATATTACTCGCGAAAGAACGGTCTCTGGAGGAAGGGCGAGACCTCTGGCGCAACGCAGGATGTCGTTCGCATCAGCCTCGACTGTGACACCGATTCCCTTGAGTTCAGCGTCGTTCAGCATGGGACAGGCTTCTGCCATTTGAATCGCCCTTCATGTTTCGGTGAATTGAACGGATTGGCTGCGTTGGAGAGCACCCTGAAATCGCGTTTGGATTCTGCTCCAGACGGTTCCTATACGAAAAGACTTTTCCATAATCCAGACCTCTTGCGGTCGAAGATCATGGAAGAGGCGGATGAGCTTTGCAGTGCCGAGACAAGGGAACAAGTTGCATTCGAGGCAGCCGATCTGCTATACTTCACTTTGACTCGATGTATCGCTGCAGGCGTGAGTCTCGTTGACATCGAGCACAGCCTTGATATCAAGGCGCGTAAAGTCTCCAGAAGACCGGGCAATGCTAAGGCACAATGGTCATCAAAATATCCACCCAAATCTGAGCCGCCCCCTCCCACACTTGCGAAAACCCTGCAGCCAATTCGGCCCGATCCTATCGCCACTATTCGTATGCGCAAGTATACGGCTGCATCACTCTCCCCCTCCGATCGCGAGCAGCTTCTTCGGCGGCCTGTGCTCAAGTTTAATGATATGATCGCTAAAGTCAAACCCATCGTGGACCACGTGCGCGCTCAGGGTGACGCTGCGCTCCTCGAGTTGACGGCAAAGTTTGACAAGGCGCAGCTCGAACACACGGTAGTTTTCCCACCCTTTGCGCCCGAAAGTGTCCGACTCGACGACGCCGTCCGTACTGCGATCGAAGTTGCCTACGCTAACATCCGCAAGTTCCACGAGGCCCAGGTCAAGTCGGACACGCTCGTCGTTGAAACAATGCCCGGTGTCGTTTGCTCGCGCTTTGCACGCCCCATCGCACGGGTAGGTCTCTACGTCCCGGGCGGTACGGCGATACTGCCCTCTACCGCGCTCATGCTGGGCATCCCAGCGCAGGTTGCAGGCTGTCATGAAATTGTACTTGCTACGCCACCTCGCCCCGACGGTAGCGTCTCTCCTGAGGTGATGTATGTCGCACAGCTCGTCGGTGCTTCTGCGGTCCTCAAGGCGGGCGGCGCTCAAGCGGTTGCGGCACTCGCATATGGCACTCAGACCGTGCCTAAAGTGGACAAGATCTTTGGTCCTGGGAATCAGTGGGTGACCGCAGCCAAGATGCTTGTTCAGAACGACACAGATGCGCTGGTGGCGATTGACATGCCTGCTGGTCCGTCCGAGGTTCTCGTAAGTCTGGGCTTCCGTTCCACCTGTTCCCCTCATCTTCGGTGGAATAGAAGAAAGGGTGCTAATTAATGCGGCGACAGGTCATCGCGGATAATACTTGTAATCCGGCTCATGTAGCAGCAGATCTACTTTCTCAGGCTGAACACGGCGTCGATTCCCAGGTAGTTCTTGTTGCAGTGGACCTCCCCGTATCGATCCTCTCAGAAATAGAGTCGCAAGTCGATACTCAAGCACGCGCGCTGGATCGCGTGGAAATCATCCGCCAATCTGTGGAGAAGAGTAATATCGTGCAAGTAAATGACATAGAAGCTGCACTAGCGTTCTCGAACGACTATGCTCCGGAGCATCTTATCCTACATATCGAGAGCGCTGCGGCTGCTGTGGCGCGAGTCCAGAATGCGGGGAGCGTATTCGTGGGCCCATTCTCCCCGGAGAGGCAAGTCGTTATCCGCTCCCCATATCCATAAGCAACACTCATGATGATGGCTGGTGTCCTTCTGACCTTCATTTAGCTGCGGAGATTATGCATCAGGTACAAATCACACCCTACCAACGAATGGCTACGCTCGCCAATTCAGTGGCGTGAACACACACTCCTTCCAGAAGTATATCACGTCACAAGAACTAACTGCGGACGGCCTCAAGGCACTCGGGCCCGTAGTGGCTACGCTTGCAGACTGCGAAGGGTTGCAGGCGCACGCAAATGCTGTTCGGATCCGACTTGGTTCGATGTGAGGGTTGTTCGGTTCATGATAAGAAGGGAAAAGAAGGAAGAAAAAGTTCTTGTTGATGGGATACCCCAGAAAATTCGCGGGTAAAAAAAATCTATAGCACTAGGAATAAAGTGATGTATGCTCGAGTTATAAAGGAGGGTCAGTTGGTCCGGTAAAGGGCGCGCTTAGCAACCTTGACTATGAGTGGGGTGTCAGGGAAGGCTAAGGCCTCGAGGTTTGCAGCATACTAAGTTACACAACTGTCAGGTCGGAGGATCAGAATGTTGTATTCATTGGGAAACGCACAGGAGTAGGCACATCAGCCCCGGTGACGCGTTCGACGGGTGCATCAAGGTAGTCAAAGGCTTCACTTTCAACAATTTGGGCACAGATCTCAGAGCTTACACCGAATGCGGGGAAACCACCCTCGACGGTGACAAGTCTGATATAGTGAGCATTTGTATAAGTGGGATGGCGGTTACCACTGCTTACCGATTGGTCTTCTTCACGGATTCTTTGATCGTACCGATATCAAGAGGGCGAATAGAGCGGAGGTTGATGACCTCCGCCTTTATGCCTTCTTTGGCCAGGATATCCGCCGCTTCAAGGCTGTGAGTTACCATCTTGCTGTGTGCAACGATTGTAACGTCACTTCCGACGCGCTCGACCTTAGCTTTCCCAATGGGTAAAAGGAAGTCTTCTGACAAGGCTTCCTTGGACATAGGGAATGAGACACCATAAAGCATTTCGTTCTCGAGGAAAACGACGGGATTAGGGTCACGGATAGCGGCCTGGTCAGCATCATGTTAGATTACCAATGTACATAGGCCAGAAACGTGACGCACTTTAAGCAAACCTTTGCAATCCTCTGCACTCCATGGACTGACAACTTTTAATCCAGGAATCTGCCCGTACCATGCAGCGTAGTCTTGCGAGTGCTGTGCAGCAACACCCGCAGCGGCACCATTGGGGCCGCGGAAAACCACGGGACATGGGACATTGCCGCCCGACATGTAGTAGGTCTTTCCGGCAGAGTTAACGATTTGGTCGATAGCCTGCATGGCGAAGTTGAAAGTCATGAATTCGCATCTTGATTACGTCAGCTCACGTGTATAAACAAGTGATTACGGTGAAAAAATTACGCATACATTGGACGCAGGCCTGCTAGCGCGGCACCGACAGCGAGACCAGCAAAACCCATTTCTGTGATGGGAGTATCGACAACACGCTTATCGCCAAACTTGTCCCACAAGCCTTTCGTTACCTAAGGAGAAGCTGAACGGGTGTACACGTATGACGGAATTGTAATACCGACTTTGTATGCACCATTGTAGCGAGCGACTTCCTCGCCAAGAATGAAGACGGTCTCGTCGCGGTTCATCTCCTCCTCCATGGCTGTATTTAGTGCTTCACGAACGGTCATCTATGTGGGAGATGTTACTGATGGTTTGACGACGATAACCATGACGAGACACTGACGGAATTGCCTCCTGCTTCCGTGGCAAACGGACGGAGCACGTTTCTACGTTGAGCAAGGGGTGCGCCAGCGCGCAAGTTAGCCAAAGCAGGTGCTAGTCGAGAGAAATTTCTCGCAGCCATGGACTGTTTTGAATGACGGAGAAGGGGAAGAAGGGGATGGTTTGGTTGAGACTGACAGCGGGGCGAGACGGAGCGATTATTGGGGCAACCCCGCCCGGTTCCGGTTAACTGATACGCACAAATACACGTAAATAACGTCTCCGCTCCGAGTCCGAGCCCGATCTCGGTCGGGTCGGTGTGATGGCAGTGGTGATCATTACTGGTGCTTCAAGGTTCTCATCATGCGCGAGATGCATTTAAACCTATTCTATTTCTTTTTACTGATTTTGGTCTGCCTAGGGGCATAGGCCTCGCAACCACGTCAATTCTATTAGAGACCTTCAAGGCAACTGTAGTCGCTGTGTCGCGCACTTGTTCTTCCGAGTTGGATGCTCTAGCTGCCGCTCATCCCGGAGCGTTGAAAATCGTCCAGTGCAACATGCTAGTCTCGTTTGGACACTCGCTTCCGAACCTTTCGCTGATAACGTGCACAGAACCGATGAGGCCGCATTCACGGCGGCAATCCAATCCGTGCCAGAGAAGTATGGTCGCTTAGATGCCCTAGTGCTTAATGCCGGCACTCTAAGTCCCATGACGCGGATTACTTCAGTCGACACATCTTTGGATGCATGGAGGACGCACTTTGAAGTTAATGTGTTCTCTCTTGTTACTGCACTGAAAGCAGCTACCCCGGCGTTGCGAGAAAGCCCCGTCGGAGGTAAAGTGGTCTTTATCAGTTCGGGTGCTGCCGTTGGTGGCATGGCAGGTTGGGCCCCCTACAATGCTAGCAAGGCTGCTGTGAATTCTTTGAATCGGTACGAATGAACTTGCTCGAACAGGATTCTGAGGTTTCCGCTCACTCTCTTGTTCTATAATAGGACATTTGCTACTGAAGAGAAAGGAAAGATCGTCTCTGTCGCACTTCGCCCCGGTAAAGTAGACACTGCCGTTCGTTGTCTTTCTTGGCACAGGGACCTCGTTCATGGCTTACAAGAATGTAGATGCAACGCGAAATCCGTGAATCCGGTGCTCCCCACGTTGCACCGGATGTGTATGAAAGCTTCGTACGCGAAAATAGAGAAGGGTTACTTCTGAAGCCCGAGGTCCCTGGACACGTCATAGCTGCTCTTGCTCTCCACGCGCCGCAGTCCCTCTCTGGCGAGTTTGTCAGCTGGGACGACGAGAGATGCCGAGAATTCAGGCGGCAGGCGTGAGAAAGTAGTCAAAGTATAAGATAGGAAGTTGGTTTCCCATTTGTTGATACAGGACCGAAAACAAGGACGCGTGCGTCCAACGTCTTTAACGACAACGACAACGACTAGAATGTCTACTGCGAGCACCCCGGCCCGCATTGACATTCACCACCATTTCTTTCCACCTTCTCTTTCTCAGGTCAAAGCAGCACAATCCCACTCGGTGGGTTTCCGTACTCCACCAGAAAATCTGCCATGGAGTGTGGATGTCAGTTTGCGTGCGATGGATGAACTTGGCATTCAGCTCGCGGTGCTATCACTGCCAGCAGGCATCGCAGAGAATTTTGACGAAGCGAAGGCTATGAATATGCTGATGCACGAAACCGTAAGACAGCACGAGAACAAGTTCGCATTTTGGGGCTGTCTTGGAGACTGGCGCAATGTGGAAGGTAATTAGACCAAGCCTATCATTCTTTCATTGACTGAAGGGTTTGAGTCTTGCTGCTTTGTAGGTGCTCTCCAACTCATCTCTTATGTTTTCGATGAGCTCGATGCAATCGGTATTGCTGTCTCTTCGTCTTATGGCTCCGGAAGTGAAAATAGTGCGTCCATCATCACCACCCGTTCAGCTAGATATAAACGGTTCGCGCATAGAGTACATAGGCGAAGACCTATTCGATCCCATATGGTCTGTTCTCGACGCGCGTGGCGCAGTTGTCTTCATCCACGGCAAACAAACGCCCACTTCGACAACGATTCCGCTGCACCCAACGCTCGGGATCCCCATCACAGAGGTAAACCCATCTAATCAAACGTACCTGCATGCTCCTGTCGGCCACTGCCGGCATCTTCTCGCTTCATACACCCACTTCATTCCAGAAAACTGACACACACTCACGTGCTACGCTCAAATCGGACAGGTGCCCCATGAGACGTTCAAAGCCGCCGCTCAGCTGGTCGTGAGTGGCAAGACGAGGCGCTTTCCGCGCCTCGCGTTCGTGCTCGCACACATGGGCGGAAGCACGCTCGCGCTCGCCTCGCGGGTGGCCGGGCTCGCGCGGTACATGGGCGCGCCACTCTCGGAGGATGAAATTCTCGCCGAGTTCCGGCGGTACTGGTGGGACGCCGCGCTGAGCGGCGGCTCCGTAACAGGAGTGTGTGGCCCGCAATCCTCCATGTGGGACTTTCGGGATCGCATCCTCTGGGGAAGCGACTTTCCAGGTAAGGCAAAGAGGGTTATATTCCTTGTAAACTCTCGAAACTGCATAACCATGACCCAAGTGGGCTGACCAAGTAGTTAGCGGTTTCACTGGATACCATTCGCTGGTTTGATAGCAATCTCGAAAACGTGTATCAAGCTAGCCCGTCACAGGTGGACAGTATACGTCATAATAATGTTCTAAACCTTTTCGAGACTCACGGTGTTGTGCTCTTTGCTGGTCGGGTTGAAGACGAAGGTCGCAGGCAGAACGTTGTCTTCTTGGGACATTCAGTCGAGCATGCGCAATAATAATATGCATACGTACTCCGGCACTTACAATATCACGAATGGCTGTAACTACTTGTAACAACGCTTTGGAATCACATGGATCAAAGGTTTGTTGTTCTTTGAGCAATGCAGCGGAGATGAGAATCGTACACCGACACTACATCTGTCCCACACACATCGAGATCATTATATTAGAAATGTTCCGATTGTTTTAACCATGTCATCAATTCATGAAAATCATTTGTTCCGGGAATCAGCGCCAACCCATGTTGACCCCGCGGGTTGTAATAAAGGCCTTTACGGACGCCATGAGACACCAAGTACCTTTTGATACGCTGGGGTCATCTTATCAACAACCACTCTATGAACTAGTGATGTTTGGCGAGGACTAACCGATGCACACAAAACCATGTCGTCATTCGATAGGAAGAACTTATTCCGGACGGAGTCACACGCGTGCGGAATCTCGTCGAAGAAGAGCGTGTTAGCCGTCCAATCAAATTGTCGTTGAAGCTGGTTGGCGGTACCCATCTCAGTGCTGACGAAATAGTTCAATAGGAGTTGTAATCCCTATAGAAGAGGACGACGTGCATGTCAGACAAATCTAAGGGGCTGTGGATCCTGTGCTCACGGTTGCGGCGGGGTTGTAAATGACCTTGAGACAGACATCTTGGCCGTTGGCAGGGATGCACGTGAGTATCACAAAAAAACGAATTCACCAGTGATCTCGAACATACCGCCCTCCCAACTACAGAACGTGACGGGGTCGATGAACAATGACCGCGCGACAAGGTCCGGTGCATCCTTGAGGAGCCAAGCATGGACATATGAACCATTAGAGTGGCTTGCCAGTGTGATGCCCTTCGGCTTTGGGTGATACGTCTCGCCTTTCCGACCATCGGCTGTGCTCGGCACCCAGCCAAGTTCGGTACACAGCTGGCGCATGATGATTACAGTCTCCTTCCGTGTCTTTGGAATGAGGAAGCGGGGATGGAAAATCAATTGGCTGACGTGCGGCTGCAATGGGATAAGCAGCGGGCGTTCGGGCGCCCAGGTGAGGAAGCCATAGATGATGGTGCTATATTGGAGCAGGCCAATGCCTAAGCCGTAGACGAATACAACTGGAGTTGGGCCCTTACTTGCGTCCCACGTTGGCGGGACACGGACTAGATAGTCGAGACCAAGGCGAGTGCCGAGGGTCATTCCCCAGACACGAATGAGCAATTGTTTGATGAAAAAGTCGCTAAACGCAACGAACAAATAATATATCAGTGGGCGCCATCGGATGTTAACAGGATCAAGAGTAAGGAGTTTCGGATAGGCGCTGGGGTTGGAGCCTTCGGGGAAGGTTGTGCCTGTGCGCTTCTCGAGCAGGTCGAGGCAGTCAGCCAAGACTTTGAGATGCGCGGGAGGAACTTTGTCCAAGTCTGGGATGGGCACATAGAAGAGAGACCAGTAGAGCCAAGCATAAATCTCCTGCTTGTGAATTTGGGACCATGGAACGCCCCCGAACCTGCCGCCGAGGCATTGAGTAAACTACAGCACGCGCTGTTTGGAGTGGAGCTCCGGAACGCACCAGTTCCGGAATTGATTTTGAAAGTCAATAGCGCGTGGGTCAGTCGGACTGAGCCTCTCGATTGTCTCGGCAGGACTTCCTGGGCGAGATACGTAGAGGGTCTCCTCGTCGTGACCGTCTTCGAGTGGATTTGCAAGACCCGTCTGGACAATTCGCTTAAAGGCTAGCGTGAGATCCTCAACATTCCCCGGAGAAATCGGGCAAGGGCCATCGACAAACTTGTAGAGGGTATAATGATATACTGAGAAGAGGACCTGGAGGAGGGGTTAGGTTCAGCTCCGAAAAACGGAATACTGGCGACACCTCTGCGAGAGAATAAGTGAAGAGTAGTTTTCCATGCCATGAGAGAGCCCAAAGACCTCCACCACCAAGTTCGTAAAACACGAATAACCAAGAGAGAACGGGGATCGACCAGACTGGAAGGACGCAGAAAACGAGGGCAAGATAAAAGCTCAGGTGACGGGTGGGGGGACGGCGAGGACGCTCTGAGATGGGGAGAGACATTGGAGCCGGAAGACTGACATTTGGGACGGCATCATACTATATGTACAGGCATGAGATCCTAGCCAGGGCGGCATAGCATATATGTCATGTGAAATCAATGTCACGTGGACGTAACCAGTTAATTCAATTCCAATTCGATTTCGATTCTTCCTTCCTTTCATCTCAAATGCTACGTCACGCATTCAACACGGCCCCGCGTCCCGCTTTCTCTACTCTCGTTTGTCTTCTCTATCATCCACAAGGCTTGAACACTCACTCTCTCGTCCAGCGCCCAGCATCCACATTATCCGCCGGTTTTCCGAAAGTTGCGAAAAGGGTATGTGTGTCAGGCGCTCCAATTGATCTCCTTTGATAACCCGGTCCTAGCTCCCAACTAAGTATGGCGGTGTATACACCGTAAGCTCGCGTTCATTATTCACGTCACCGTTATCAATCATCTGACTTCTCCTCCTCTAGGTCACCCTCATCCCCGGTGATGGCATCGGTCAAGAGATCACAGAATCAGTCAAAGAGATTTTCGAGTCTGTCAATGCTCCCATAGAGTGGGAGCAATATGATGTCTCGGGCATGTCCTCATCCGGTGAAGCTCTCTTCAAGCTGGCTATGGAGAGCTTGCAACGTAACAAAGTTGGTCTGAAGGGTACGTTTTTCGCTTATCCTCCCCTCTCCTTCACTGCATAGAACAGTCATTGCAAAGGCATTTTATTCACTCCAATTTCCAAATCTGGTCACATATCTTGGAATGTCGCGATGCGTCAACAGCTCGACATTTACGCCTCGGTAGTCTTGTGCAAGTCCCTGCCCGGTGTTCCCACCCGTCATTCCGATGTCGACTTTGCCATCATTCGTGAGAACACTGAGGGCGAGTATTCTGGTCTCGAGCATCAGAGTTATCCTGGCGTCGTCGAGTCCTTGAAGGTATCCACGCGTGCCAAGGCGGAACGTATCTCCCGCTTTGCTTTCGACTTCGCTCTCAGGAATGGCCGTAAGGTACGCAGGCACCGACTCGGTCACCCTTGGCTTTCCTGATTGGTACCTTATTCAGAAAGTGACTTGCGTACACAAGGCAAACATCATGAAACTTGGAGACGGTCTCTTCCTCAACACCTTCCGCCGTGTAGCGGAGGACTACAGGTCATCAGGAATCGAATTCAACGATATGATCGTGGACAATACCTCCATGCAACTCGTTGCCAAGCCAAAACAGTTTGACGTTATGGTCATGCCCAACCTCTACGGTGCGATTGTGTCGAACATTGGTGCTGCGCTTGTAGGTGGTCCTGGCGTAGTCCCGGGATGCAACGTCGGTCGTGTAAGCACGCCGTCAAGATGTACTTTATCTCTTTTAACGGGCTTCTCTGTGGAAAGGACTATGCACTCTTTGAACCTGGTTGCCGTCACGTAGCGAAAGACATCATGGGTCAGGATCGAGCAAACCCGGCCGCGATGATTCTTTCTGCAACCATGATGCTCCGGCACCTTGGGTCCGTAATCCCACTCTGTAGCGTCGTCAGTCTGATACTAATCTATCAAATCTTAGCCTTGATCACATTGCAAACAACATTGCATCTGCGACTTTCCAAGTTCTCAACGCCGGTAGGGTAAAAACCGCTGACATGGGAGGTATGTCACAGCTTTCTTATTGTGAGGGGCCTACTCAATCCTCTATGGCGTGCAGGATCTTCAACCACTTCCGAATTTACTGCGGCGGTAATCAAAAACCTCGAATAAATCGTATGACGGCATTGAGCTCAGAGTCGGGATCGGACCATCAGTGCAAACTAGCGTCTCGTTTCTTAGATATACACTAATGTACGATGGACATTCATACCATACTACTGGTCACCGTCGAGGCATCGTCACGGAAGGGCGCTGAGTTCCTCTACAGTAAACTCATCGAATGATACCTCAAATCATCTGGTTCTAATTTGGATTTTTTCCATTCTGAGGCATTATCCGGAACTGATTCCGCAGGTTCATCACTCTCTGGAGCTGGAGCTTCATGCTTCACGGCTGTCCAGTTGGCATCTTCGGTCAGAGCAGCGCCACCGCCGCCGCTCTCATTCTCCGATTTCGTCTTCCTTAGGCCAAGCACAGTCTCGCACCTCAGTTCGCCGCGCTTGCCCCAGCCATTCACATCGGGCCGGAAATCCGCATAGAGTGCGAATCCTATACGGTTCAATTCCATCGGATCGCTATAGCTTTCTGCCAGGAGGCGCATGGCGCCCAGCACCGCTGGTGTGGCCTGACGCAGTGCGCGCGTGATATAGCTGTACGCTGCGCCCGGTGGAGCGCCACCACCGCCGGGAGTATGGCTGCCGCTACTATCCTCTGTAGTGAATGCACGCCACGATCCAGATGCGGTACGATAGAGTGGGACACGCCGGCCAAGGAGGTCGACGTACGGCTGCGCTCCGCCAGCATACGCAGTTTTGAGGTCAGCTTCACGCTTCTTGTCATAGATACCGAGTGAGACTCCTTTGGAGATAGCATTCATTTCGGTGTATACAGAAGCTGCGGAGGGTGAAAAGGCTATAACAGGGAAGGGAGAGCAGATATGAACGTACCGATGCTCAGTGCTTCTTCACGTAAAAAGCCCAGGCGCTCGGCGACAACGCAGGCCCACGCCATCATGACTGGGGCACGGTTCACGACGGCGGACTTGAGCTTGAGCGCATCTTCATCGAGAACTTCATGAAAATCGAGGCTGCCGAGTGCCACCCCATCGTCCGGCGCTGGGCCAGGCAACAGTTCGTTTTCAAGCTGCGACGAAGCTGTGCCATGTTTGCGTTTCTTCTTTGGTGAAGACGACGGCACTGGGGATAGTACAGATGCCCGCTGAACCTGGGGCTGGTCGTTGGGTGGACGGTCAGCCGGCCAGTTGACCAGTCAGTGCGTTGTATGAAGCAGAAGCGAGAGAAACGGGTGGATTGATACCGTAGAAGGCTCTCCCCTGTTCGGAGGTGACCTCGCTAAGTCATCGTCATTATCATCATCTAGGGCTTCTGTGGTGCGCCGCTTCTTGGCCTCCCGCTGCTTTGCGCTCGTAACGGCAATTGTACGATAACCTGCCGCGTTGAACGCAGAGAGCACGAGCCTCCGGTCATCTTTGTCTGATACGCCGAGACACACGAGCTTCGCGTCCGTGAGCTCGCCGAGACGTGCTGGTGTATTGAAATCCTTGTAGCTGACATGCAATCTCATCAGTAGGCTTTCTTATTTATTTTTTCGAAGTGGGAAGACGGCACATTTTGCTTGCGATGGACATCGCACGCGATATTAGAAGGTTCTTCGATGTTAATACTTGCAGAAAGGCCTGCAGAGATAGTTTCGGATCGTCTGCCATGACTGGGACGAGAGACGACTGAGGATTCACAGAACTGCCTCATCGTTAGTGGTCACGTGGACGTCGGACAGCGAGTCAGCACATGTATGTAATCATACAACGTAAGCTATTATTTGTGTCCCAGATGCATGCGCGTAATCACTCTCTTCACTGAAAGGAGCATAACCCTGACGATGACGAGCAGCTGCTTTGCTCAAGATAAAAGGAATCAAACTCTCTGAAGCGACGAACCCGACACTGGAGAGCCATGTACATGGCGTTCGAGCATATCCATGAGCTTCTCTTTTTCTATCATCATCATGATTTATGATTTGTTCTCGGTCCGTTATGGGCCCTCCCCTCCGACTCCCATCGACTGCAGACGGGACTATTAACCATATGACCGGATGTATGTGATGTTCGGTGCTCCGGATCCCTTATATTACGCTGCTCATTTTATTTTTCCTTCGTAACCTCTCGACCCACTCTCCTTCTGGTGCTCTGGACACTGAGTTCCATGCCAGGGCCCATCTCTCTTTGTAATGCACCGGGGCTGCCACGACCAAGGCATTTGTTGTCTATTGCCCTTTGGACGTTCCACACCGTCTACCCCCGCCCAGTGCCTTTGCTACTGTTGAGAACGATTGAGAATTGGGTCGATGAACTTTCTATTATCGTCATTGTTGCCGGAGTACCTGCAGAAACTACGTGACCTACACCTAGTTGGAAAAGGTTCGCCTGTGTCTTGTTAGCTCTCAAGGATGAACGTCGATGGACGCTCGAATGGGTGCGGACTTGTTAGCCTCGCGCACAATGATAAGATCAACTGCTTTTGTATCTATGTGACCAAGTGAGCAAGCTGGGGGGGTGGGGGGGGGGGGCGGAAGTGCTTAGCCGAGCTTTATCACCGAGGCTTTGAGGAATTGACTCAAAGTATCCTGTGGAGCAGAAAGGCGAAACTGACAGACTGTTGGAAACAGCTGGTTCGTCCGTCGATGCCGACACGGATCATATCAAGAAGAACCGTCCTTCAGTACTTCATATCATCCAGGTGGTGTTGTGCAGTGCTCTACAACTCTCTCCCATCTCTCGCACAGTCTCTCCCCAGGTCCTCACAGCACAAGCCATGACTTCCCGCGAAGTCATATCCCCATCAGGCTCTCGTTCTCCAGGTCGCTGTGTCGCCCCTCGAATCCGTGATGTGTCCCACCGAACGGTCAGTCCGGGTACAGGCAGTCGATCTTCATTCTCGGATAAGTCCTGCACAAACAAACCAGCTTAGCGCCAACTTTTTCACCCCCTCTCTTTGACGTCTGGTTCATCTACGCTTTCGCCTCCAGCATCCGCTGTCTGCTCTCTGGTCCTTGAGCTTAGTGATCAGTTTCACTTGTGTGTTGTTTGCATCGCTGTTGCAACAGTGGGCACAAAGATACCTCTGCATCACCTAGGGACTGCGCGATCCACAAAGACGAATGCGGATCTGTGAACTTATGGTGCAAGGAGTATAGAAGTACCATCTTCCTTGGGTGTCGTCTGCATTGCCCATACTTTTCCGTATTTCTATATTTGTGCTCCTTGCTGGGCACGTTAGCTTACCCTCAAACATCAATCACATTGTATTCATGATTATATTCACACGCGTCGGAACATTCGCAGCTCTATCTATGCCTCGTTTTCTCACCGATCCTTTGTTACGATAGTCCATATTACACTCCGTTGTCCTCACTTGTCTGGTCATGTATGACAAAGATCCTCTGGCTAATCCTCGGGATGATCTACCACGCCACCGATTCGCGTCCTGGACTTAGTCCGTGTTTTCCACCGGCACACGTTCATGGGTATGGTGAAGGAAGCAGAGGATCTAGCTGAGGCTCGTGCCTTGGAACTTGAACGTTTGAACCGTTGCTATGTCGAGAACCTTTGATGCTCTTGATGGGGACCAAGATATGTTGCAATTCTTGTTCAGTATTCCCGCATTCTATGGCTCTACTACAATGGAAAGAGATGCCCAAGTTCTCAAGTACCTCAACAACGCCCTACTTCCCAGCGCGATTGTATCATTTATGGACTTGTCCTGGTCATCAAATCTGATTCGTGGGCACGATAAAGTGTGGCGAATTGCGGTTTGCTTGAAGGCGACACTGCGGATCCTTTACTTCTCCGATGCGGAAGACTCTCCAGTCCATGAAGTCCTGCTGCATCTTCAACTGCGTCGACTTTATATTTCGCGCGGAATCACATAATATTGGTTCGGATTCGTGGACCAAGCACTATGCACGGTGTATAATAGCCGATCAACCGCATACAGTATAACGACGATTGGTCTGGCGTCGTTCAACGACAGCTGGGCTTGTCACAATCTCGCTTAGCCAGGCATCGTTCCCGAGGCGACAGCGTGAAATTTATTAATACGTCATAGTGTTCTAGGCGAGGTTCGCAAATTCAATCCCATCGACATCGCACCCGAACTCTGGGACCTTGTCGACATGACACATTGCAACAGAGAATGCCAAGAGCACCCTCTCCCTCATTTCTCCAGTCTATCCCCCTTTCCATCAGGGGATAGATTCTCTCTCAGACCCGCGTCTCACCCTCCAACCCGACTTGGATTATCATCGAATTGCAACCCCTGAGCCCGTTACAACTACTCTGGCGAGCGCTGCGGAGAATATTAGTATCCCGCCACCTGAATCCGTCCTCCCGACCGGAATCTGGTATTCTCACACACCTGCTCTGCACAAAGTGTGCCCATTATCCCAAATGCTGCGGAAGGGTCACCAGAACAGACCTTTAGCGTATCCCAGGTTCCGGCAGAAGGTGACAACGACGCTGATCTTAGACCAAATCGAAATGTATCTCGGCCTCAGACTCTAGATGACAACGATGCTGATTCCGTCCAGGTTCGGTTAACAATACAGAGAGCCCTCTCCGATTCCAGGTATACAGTGATTGTCGTACTCTGCCTGTTTCCCTCAAATTTCTTATGACTCCTGCATCTAGGGTCAGAACTAATGAGGGCTCGGAAGACGAGGACAATGTTGAGGATGAAAAGTACCGCGACGGCGGTTGGGCCGCTCCCCCTCGCAGATCTCATCTACCCCGTCACGCCTATGCAACCCGATCGAGCCTATTTTTCGGCCCGAGCTTCTCCCCCCAAGCCCGACCCCTCCAGTGCGCCCATCCTCCTCATTACGTCCATCTACCCTAGTACGCCCATCCCGGCTGAGCCCATCATCACGAAGCGGATCCTTTGACTCAGTTCCATCGGCCACGGCTCCCAGTTCGCCGGAAACGTCAGATTCGGTGATAGTCGAAGCAGAAGGAGTTGAGCCCGTCTTCTCTCCAATATCCCCACCTCAACTTGTGCCAGATTGGCCATCTCCAGTACCGGAGTGATCTGGCACCGGTCGGGGTGGGTGCACAAACCGACATCACTTCTCGCCCAAGTGCGACAAAGAACAATAATAGCTCCACGAAGCAGATCCTTGGAACCAGTTGCCCCGGTCCCACAGTCCCGAAGAAGGCGCCCCACCAGCGGATGTAGTGATTGCCGACGTGGAACAAGTTCTGCCCTTCCGTGTGCTGGCTCTGCCCCGGCGGCGTCGGAGCCCCTCTGTAGTTGTGGAAACTCCCAAGCGATCTTCGATGTGGTCTCCTCGCTGGATCCCCCCCCCACTAGAAGCTGGTCCGGCAAATGACTATCGAGGAGTTGGACCCTGTGTGGGAACGGGTTGGTGTGCATGTAGCCGAGGCCGCCGCGTCGTTGCAACTCTCGGAGCACACAACCGTGGGCAACGGATCATACGAGCGCTTCGTCGCTGAGGCAATTTGCACAGGTGCCAAATGCGTCGCCACCACGTGTGCCAGACAAATGCGACTGCGCAGGTGCACACCCGTGTGATAGATATCAAACCCGGAGATGCGGTCGTACTTGAGGCCGCCAAGCTGGAGGAGGTCAAGGGTTTGATGCATGGGAGTCGTAACCAAGTTTGTTAAGGCACTACAGGCGAAGCAACGAGTCGGTCAAGCGGTAAGTAATAATGTCGATGTATGCAGCGCTGTGTACCACACTGAATGCATGCGCCTTTGTAGACTGGAATCGGTTACGCTGTGGTACGATCAAGGTTGATTTCTCCGCATGGCCCGTCCCGCGTCCCGCTAAACTAGTTTATCGTTTATTGGGGACATAAGATTCTGCGCTGATCGATTGTGGGATGTCAGATTTATAGTTTTGTGTTGACGCACCCAATTGATGAACGCGGAGAAATTTGAATCATAACCTAGTCGTCCAACAATTACGTCGGGAGAAGCATTTACGGGTTACATGGCGTTGACAAGCGAGAAAAACTGAGATGCGCTAGCCCTAGCCGAATGCATGTCTCTTTGTTTATTACGTACCCCTGGAGAAGAATCAACGACACGATTACTTGCATGCAGGTCCCAGGTTCCAGGCGCTTTCAATCCTTCCAAGCAGTATGATACAATGCAATTTTGCAGGCTTAGCTTTCAACTATTCGTTCACCCCAGACGATTACAACGTTTGGGGAAAGTGCGAAAGTATCATGCGCGCGTAGAGAAAGGCATAAACGTCTGCCATAATTACCGGATCCACTTTGGATTTTCCCATATATCATCTCTCAATAATGTCAGAGGATCAAAAATGACTTATATAATTCACTGTAACTACTCGTGGTGTGTTCCAAATGGAAACACAGTCGGACACGAACCATCTACCATCTACTTGTCAAGGAGAGTGGTATCGACGATGATACCGGTGACCCTATAGGGATCTGCACATAGCACGTGAAAATGTGACATTAAATCCAGCCACATCGACGTACCAATGTTGGAGGCAGGACGGCGGTCCTCCATGTATCCATAACCCTTCTCGGAGACGTGTCTAGGAATGCGTATCGATGCGCCACGGTTTGCAACACCAGAGGAAAACGAGCCGATGTGACCTGTCTCATGGCGACCCGTCAACCGGAGATCATTATCATCTCCGTAAACAGCAATGTGCTCATCATGACGCTTCGAGAGCTTCTCGATGGCAGCATGTATAGCCCGAATTCCGCCGGGTTCACGCATCTCCTTGGTCGAGTAGTTGGTATGGCAGCCAGCACCGTTCCAGTCACCCTGAAGAGGTTTCGGGTGGAAGGAGACCTTGACACCCCATTGTTCTGCGACACGAACAAGGAGATAACGGGCCATCCAGAGCTCATCTCCCATGGAAATACCGTCGCAAGGGCCGACCTGAAATTCCCATTGGGAAGGCATGACCTCGGCGTTAATTCCACTGATCCGGACACCAGCATAGAGGCAAGCACGGTAATGAGACTCGATCAAATCACGAGCAACGACCTTGCCGGCACCTAATTTCCACAAAATTAGTTAAGATTCGCATGACGGGCCGCAAAGAGGTAAACATTACCAGCGCCACAGTAGTAAGGTCCTTGAGGGCCTGGGAAGCCACCTTTAGGCCAACCATAAGGCTTGCCATCCATGTCAAAGAGGGTGTACTCTTGCTCAAGACCAAACCAAGGAGCAGCATCCTTTGCTAATTCCATAGATTTGGCGGCCTCATGACGGTGGTTTGTCCTATTAGGACTGCCATCGCTATTATAAGTCGAGGCGAGAACAAGAATGTTGTCACCGCCACGGAAAGGATCCTTAAATATCGCGACTGGACGAAGATAAATATCCGAGTCATGGCCAGGCGCCTGGTTGGTGGAGGAACCATCAAAGTCCCAGTTGGGGAGCTGGCTCAAGTCAGTAACCTTTTGCGTGATCGTCTAAGTGGAGTGGGTATGATTTATTTATTTTTAAAAAGGGCTGTGGCCATAAATATGGAGCTGCCCACCCTGCTCTTAGAACGAAGCTCATAGTCACCGTCGATCCAGACGTCTAGGAAACAAAGTTAGAAATGGGTGGGGATAAAGGTAAGAGTGCATACATTCAGCCTGGATGCTGTTCCCCTGAGGCAAGGCCAGAAAAGGAGCAAGAAGGTCAGGGTGGTAATTGAAAGCCATGAGAAAGAGGATGGATGATAACTTGTCTGTGTAAAGAGAGAGGGATTATTTTTAAAGGGACGAGGGACGTTCCCCGCTATATGCGCCTGTTTGGCGTGATTACTGATTCTCGTGATTCGATTGGCCCGATAACCGCACCCTGGATCATAAGATTCTTATCTTCTTCTAAATCGAGATCCTCAGTCGGCCGACAGTTCGGCTTCACATCGCTCTCGACCTTTACAGGCCCGCACTGCTCTCACAGCTCTCGCTGCATGTGACCGAATCACATTCCGCCATTGGGTGTGTCGCATCATCGCCCCTGGATTTCTTACGACTAGATCTCATCATTCGGGTCATGTGTGCATTATTGTCAATTTACCAAGTGGCCCGAACCCTTGATTGCAGTGGCGCTGCTGTCTTCTCCTCTTCTCGGTCTCGGCATTCTTACGCTCTGATCGCGTGCGAAGTAGTGCAAAACTTTCGTTCACGTGGTACAATTGACTTGAATTGGCAACATCACCTCAACCGTTCTCATGGACGTATGCTATCTTCGTCGGTCGTTCGGGGCTGGTGTCATCAGCGCAACTCCGTGAATCCTCCAACTGTAGTAGGAACCCCTGTGGTTTCCACGAGCCATAATCAAGTACCTTGAATACTTGTAAACTTGGCGTGAGTCTAACAAACTACTAGTGCAGAGTGACACAGCAATCTATCGTTTCCTCGCTGCCCTACGGCGACGCCCTCCTGCTTTTACTGCAACCAGGCCGATTCTCCCACTCCCAGAACTGACATCGCCACTACAATCTGGTTCCTTATCTGGATATGGATATTCAAACTCTGGGAGATCTGAATCCGTCCCTGTTGCCATTTCACCATCGTCACCCTCTCGGACCTCAGTTGCTCCGCTGGCTTGTCGATCTCGCCCGGATAGCTTGCGAATAAGAGCAATAACAAGAGCAAAGAACCAGGTATTCTGAAACGATGGAGGGGTTGCTGTATCAGCATCGATGAGCGTCTGTTCGCCGTCCTCCAGCTAGATAGTATGAGTTTACTGTCATGTGGCGTACACAAATGACCAACCATAAAAACTTTCCCACTATTATCTACGACCATATCGATGGACTTTCCCATGGCCACGTTCCCGTCGTCGTCTAGTCGAGGTGGGCCGCCCAAATTGACCCTGACCTTTGCATCCGATGAACGGGTCAGATTTCGGGTCAACGATGTGGAGAAACCGTGCCTTTTTTTGAGTACCCGCAGGTATCATCTTGGGTCCCCAAGCAGCTAGCTTTGCTTGCTCAAGGATATGCTCTATGCGCGCCAGATCTCGTCTATAGTTCATGCGTCGCACGACATATTGTAATCCAGTCGTCAGAATGGTTAGAAACACGAGCACAGTCTGGGGGGATCTTGGCTTAGAATCATTGCATAACGAGAAATGGATAACCCACGCACTCCTAGACCCGGGCGGAAACGAGCATAGTAGTATCCAGTGCCGCGCCAACGTGGTACGCCATTTTTGTAAAAGAAGTCGTACCTGCGCGTATTAGTGTGTCAGCCCTAGTGATGGAAATGTATGCGGCGACACAGACCGCTCGCGGCCATCTTGACTCCTTAATATTGACGCAACAACACCGAGACGCGCAAACCGTTCCTGGGCTCCCTTGACGCCGGGATTTTTGTCGGGGCTACGATCAAGCGGAACGTGAGCGTAAGAATATTGGTGCAAAATAGGGAACTGGGAAAAACGCACTGTAGCTGCATACTTTTTTTGCGATACGCGCGACCAATCTCTGCCATAGAGGCAGTTGGAGGTATTTCAAGCCATGAGTAAAACGTAGTGCCCTTTCCTGAAACATCGAGAAATGCAGTCAACATCGCGCATCCGGCCTGTGGAATGATGAGAACAACCTTCTGCAGTCTCTACCGCGCCAACAAGGTCGAAGATTTCATGATCTTCCTAAATTTGTGATGAGGGGCGGGGTTCTCCGGAAACGTTGGGGCGTGATCTAAACGTACCTTGGTCCAGCTTGAAGCGGCACGCAGGACGTCAGCACACGACAGTGTAGGAGCTGGCGAGCGGCCACGTACGCATGCACTAATCCCGTCAAAAGCGCAAAGACGACAAAAAACAAAGACAAAAATCTCATCCCAGTAGCTCCTCGGACTCTCACTCGCCACGTCTCAAGCCGTGTCCTCTGGAAATGGAAGGAAGGGAAGCCGGAAGACGTGAGCGTCATGTGATGTGCTGTTGTAGGCAATGCGCGGCACCGGGAATAACGGCCCGGGATCCTTCGTAACACGACGCGGACCAGATTGGCTTCCTTCTTGCTTCGTAGGCGAGGTGAGGATAACCCAATGGCTCCGCGGCGCAAGTGCACCGTGTGCGGGTCTCAGAAGTGGCATAAGGAGCCGGCGACCGGGCTCGTAGTTTGCGATGAGGGTCACGTCCTGCAGGTGCGCACCGCGCAAAACGCTACCGGCTGATAGGCGATAACAACTTTCCCCCGTGGTTGTGGTTGTGGTTGTATATATTCCCAGAATTATCTCAATGAAACGCGTGAGAC